>JARVGW010000624.1:8067016-8079547 GCA_031762495.1 Anablepsoides rubrolineatus | reverse complement strand
GCTGGACGGGGGATCGAACCGGCGACCTTCCGGTTCCAAGACGACTCCCCTAACCACTCCACCACAGCCGCCCCATTAAGTATTAATGGTATTAAGCAAATAGGAGAAAACGAAAAGGTCTTTGGTGAACAAATTGGTTCAGATGCTTATTTTTTATCCACTGAGGCTTAACTTTAGCAATTATAAAGACAGTCTTTGTGTTATTCAAATAAGTTACCTTTAAGTTAACAAATGGTGTGTTTTCTGTGTGCTGTAAAGTGTCCTTACAGGATTTTAGGAGGATGGAAAAAATAAAACAACAGGCAAAATAATTGGCTCAGATAAAAATGGGGGCAGAAGTTAAGAAACATGCAGAAATATCCAAAGGGAAAGGAGGAAGCAAACAGTCTCTCTAAACTTGATGTTTGTTGTAACAAAAACTTGTAAACTTACACAAGGCAGACTGCTGATGGCTGAAACCACTGCACTTTGTCGTCCATCAGGGTTACAAAACGCATGTTTTGAAACCTGTTTTGCAACCAACTGTATAAAACTGTACATAACTGAGCCATTGAAGAATGTTATTCAGACAACTCTGAGCAGCCTGAGTGCTGGATCACAGACTTTCCTCCTCGCTGCCAGAATAAAAGCTGGCAGCAACTCAGCTAAAGAAGTGTCTGTCTCTTTGATTTTACTTAAGTAATATTTCTACCTATGTCTGTCTGTTAGCAAAATATCTCATGAACAAGTAATTTATTTTAATAAAACTCTCACATAGTAATTAAATGGTAAATGGACTGTACTTGTATAGCGCCTTTCTAGGATACTCAAAATGCTTCACACTACAATCTGTGTCCTCATTTACCCATTCACACAGCACTCTACCAGATCTCTTACAAAGCTAACATGTACAATCATCTATGGAGACTAATCAGTGCCAATCACATTCATACACTGATGGAACACACATCAGAGGCATTAGGGGTGAAGTGCCTTGCCCAAGGACACAACAACTGAGACAGCTGGACGGGGGATTGAACCGGTGACCTTCCAGTTCCAGGACGACTCCCCTACCCACTCTGCCACAGCCCCCCCAGCTGTTAATGTCTGACTGGACCTCGTGCCTCTTTCTGTTCAATAAATTGGGCCCCGAGGTCAAAAAGGTTAAGAAACCCTGGTCTATCTAAAGACTGTTAAATTGTCCTCTGTCTCTTTAAGAATATCCTACTGTTTCTGACACTCCCACTTCAGCACATCTTTACAAAAATGCTTTAGGGGAGGTGTACTCTGTGGGGCGGGAGCTTGGCTGCAGACTGAGCTCCAGGGAGGAGCTTTGTGTAAGTAGGCGGAGCTTTGTACCAGCAAGCATTTAGGCAGATCCAGCTACTACAGGAGATTCAAGGATTTCTAAAACATACATAAATGACTCAAAGCAACACTCTGGGTATGTTTTAAATGAGGAGATGGCACAACATGATATAAAGCTCTAACAAGTCAATTTTGCATGACATTGCCCCTTTAACACGTCATTACAATCTGGACAGACACATTAAATAAAGTTTGCCTGACCCCTCCGGGTCTTTGCCCTTTCCAAATGATTCCATGTTGGATGGATGTTATATAAAAGTTAGGCAGGAGGAAAGGTCAGCGACGCAACAAAACTATTCATCTTTCTGTAAATGTGTAATAATGTCAAACTGTTTGCTAAAAAGATGTGCCTCATCTTCAGGCTTTGCCCTGTTGGAAAAAAAATATTTACTTTCCGTGAGGTACTTAAGGTGTTTTCCATTTGTTTTATGCATATTTAGTTATTTAGCTCCACTCTCACTATCAGTATTTGTCACAAAACGTCCTAATATTAGTTTGGTTAAATGGAAGAAAAGATCCTGGAACCAAACCAACATTGTAGCTGGAGTGTCTTTTTAACAACTTCATACTCTCCTTTGAAATATTGCAAAACAGATTGTTAATGCGACTTTGAGTAGGTTGTGCTTTCCTTGCTTTTCTCACGCTCAATTTGTCACGAGCATAAAGAGGTGCTGCCGTTTGGCACGGACTCAGACTTCTCTCGCTTTAATGCTGCTGCGTTGCGGAACAACCTCTGTTTCAGCGTGAGAGAAAATCTTCAACAGGCTCCCTATTGATCAGTCGCCCCACTCGCCCCGCTCTCCAATTCAGACTGACACAGATAGATTTTTTTCTGCAGCACGGAGAACTCGAGACACACTCAAAACTTTTAACACAATGAGATCCTACGTGAGGAGGCACCTCGGCACAGTATCCCTTCCAAAACACAGCGGCGTTTTGATTCCATACCTGAACTCCACAAATCAAAGAGGAGGAGATGTTGAGGAGCTCCGAACATTCAGATGTTGCTGTTTGTCATCAGCCTCGCAGCTTTGATCGTGTTCTGCGATAAAATGGCAGCGCGGCTGTTAATCTCCACTCAGCTGTGCCTTTCTTTGGCTCGTGCGTTCACACTGCAGATGCAGGAGAATTGGACGGGAGAGGATAAAAATATTTTTTATAAAAATTCAACACGGATGTTTTTTTTTCTACTTTTAAAAATACTTTTCCGATTGCAGCAGCGGATCCCAGCGGGTGCACCGGTGCCATTAGAGACAAAAATGTGCTGCTGATTGGCCCTGGAAACTTTGGGTTTTAACAAAAAGAGCACTGCTATAAATTCTGGGCAAATCAAGACTCTTTTCATGATGAAAAATCAAAGCTGACCACTCAGCTGCATCCTGAGACTATACGGTCACAACTGAGCAGAAAATAGATTCCTATTTCCAGAAGTGTGAGCAGGAATTCATCGACGATTAATCATTACCTTTAAAAGTAGGAAAAATATGCAGCATTGTAAAATCTCAATTAAAGAAATTGTGAGTGCTGCATGGTTTGTCTTGAAGAATGCAGTCTTCCTGCTACAACTAACTCCACTGAGACAGAAACACACGTTTAGCAGAACAGAAATCACGATTCCACGTGTGTTCTTGTTTTGGGGTCACAATTGGACACCGATGGTATCACAAGAAAAACAAAAAGGCAAATGTTATATTTATTTGTTTTAACCTACATTTTATGTTTCATATTTAAACAGTTTTCACTTGTATTGACTTGAAATATATCATGATTTGTTTCTTAACAATACGACCCTAAACTGGAAATTAAAGGAAAAAATATTGATGTTTTTTTTCCAAGTTTCAACTCATATTTTGTTGTAACAAATGTAAATTCTATGTGCATAAATTAGTTTTTTTTATCCACAAGTCTAAAGATGGTATAAATGGCACTTTAAAGGGAGCGGTTTGTTTCACTGATCCGTTCAAAAGAGACATTTGATTTTTAACGAGTGACGTCATCACGTTCTGCATATATCTCATAATTACGTCACGTGGGTATTTTATGTACCAGAACCAAGAGAAACATCCCTTTCTCTTTCCTCTTGAGCTGCTGTACTCCACCCCTCTACCTGTTTTCTAAGACAAAGCGAAGGAGCAGCGAACGTCCCTGTGGTTAACAGCTCTGCTCTTATCGTACGTTGTCAAGTTTTAAATCGTTGGGGAACGTCACATCTCTACACTGTTTGCTCTCAGCAGCTGCTCTGGATCATTAGGAAACTTTTTCACACAGCTGATTAAAAACTAACAAGAGTCTTTAATCTCCTCTCCTCATTCAAACTGGTTATTCTTGCTTTGCTTTAAAGTGCTTTAAAGAGAATCTTTCTCTACTGCTTTACTGCTGCAGCAGTTAGCAAAAATGAATTATGTGCATCTCTGTTTAGATTTGAGAGGTAAATATGTGATTGACACACTGTTTGACTAATCATCTGCAGGGGACAGACATTTTTACAATGATACAAATACACGTATTGTTCAAAGTAACTGTATGTACACTGGTACAGTGTACTACACATCCATTTATTTCCTCACAAGAAAGCTTACCACAAGTCATGTATTATATTTGCTCTCTTGACTTATAGAGTCCCTGGTTGTCAAAGCTATCATTAATTGTTACCATGGAATGGAGACGACTTTCGCTCAAATTAGTAAAGTTCTTCTTCACAAGACTGGCAGTAAAGACTGGTTTTTAATCCTCGTTAAACTGGTTCTCGGATTTTTACGTTGCTTGATCCAGTTTGACACAAATCTTTCACCAAATAACTTAATACTTCTAAAAGGAAAGTTCTATCAGAGCCTTCAGCTTTTCTACACAAGCTCAGCTCCTTTTAGTTAGAGGTTGTTGCTTGTCTGAAACACAAATTGTTCCTCTTTAGTTTTCTGCTGTGACTCATTTCTCCTCCTGCACTCACTCCGTAACACCAACATATAGTGAAAATTGGATGTCTATAGGAAAGTAATGGCTCCATTTAAAATGTAGAGCAGCTCATTTAGTGGTCGCTAAGACAAAAACAAAGAGAGAGAGCTTTCACTCAGAGTGAGTTGTGCCATCGTTTAGTCCTAGCAGTTCATCGATTTGTCCAGATCCACCTGCAGTGGCGTTCGGACAAATAGAGTGCACGAAAAAATGTGAAAAGTTGCACAGCCAGAAAGCAGCAATCAGACTCTCTTTGGGATGATTTTGAGGCTGTTTAAAAGACAAATTAAAGGCCGAGCAGTACTTTAAGAAATCGAGCAGTATTTCATGATGGAGTTTTAACTCGTTATGGTAGCCACAGCCACATTTTGCAATATGTTGATGTTCAGAGCTTGACTCTCAGCTACTAACACATACCCGGTGTGATCTAAGTAAACCAGAGCTCTTTACGTGTTGTTAAAAATATAGATTAGTTACGTTCATCATCTTGAATCGAGTTGATGCCAAACATCAATCAGTTCTAGACAAACATTCAATAATTACTTTTTGAAAGTTTCATCAAATCCACCCAGTGGTTCAAGTTCTGAACAGTCAGTGTTTACTGTAAGAGTTAATGCAAACATGTTGCACAAAGACAAACTCAACAACGGTTGAAACTAAGGGTGCCTTTTTTTTTTTAGAATACAATCCACGTTATGTTTTTATTGTGTGTACATGCCATGATACATTTTGACATTATATACTATTTATTAATAGGATTTCAAGAATTCTGTCTTTGGTGGATGGTTTTGAAAATACAGATGTTGTGCTTGTTCATTTTCTGATAAGTTGATTTTAAGTTTAAAAAGTGTCTTTATGGTTTATCATTCATATTCTCTACATTTATGTTTATCTTTAATCTGCTTTGTGTTCAGACTGGATGCAGATTAACTTTTTCATCACTTAAGGACAGCTTGATTTTTGAGAAAGAGAAAATTACTTTGTTGAGTCTGCATCTGTTGAAGGAGAAATACCAACATTCTTTGTTAACTGTGAGAAAGCAGAAGTAAAATATGTGAACGTGCCTTAACTTTGAAAATGTTTTAATACTTATTTTTTATGTATTGCATGAGAAACTATTTGAAGCTTGAAGTTTTTTGAAACTTGTATTTCTCCCCCACCCTTTAGACAAGTTCGTATCGTATCGTATGTAACTAGGAACGTGAAAATGAATAAATAGGGTGAGCAGCAAGAAGGCTTCAGAGTTTGGTGTAAGATCGTGACTGAGGTCCTTCTTGCTCAAGCTCTCCTCATGAGTATAAATTTAATCGTCTCCTCTCTTTTTCTGTCTGTTTTACAAGTGTTAAAGGTGTTTGAACCTATCATTTTCCTTCTGGTGTGGTGTAATCGTTATGGACTGACTCTGAACTTGTAACATAAAATGCCAGATCTGAGCTCAGCATCTGTAAAACTGACCGAGTTAATAACCATTTCTGTGTTTGCTAAGTTGGCTTAGCTGTGGCGGCCATAGATGTAGCAACATATGTTGAATCCATTTAAACTTGTCCAGTGGTTCAGCAGATATTTGGTTCTGGCTTCGCCCTCAGTAGTAAACAGAGAGCAGTAATTATGTTTTGTTTTGCTCATGTTTGTCACTTTATTAACGTGTTCTAATAGCTTCTGTCTGACGTGACACATACACAGACTGGATCACAGATGGCCTTCAGGCTGATTTAAGCTCTCTAAAAGCCTCTGGGTTCCTCTAGTTGGTCCGTGTTTTGAGCACATTCATATGACTGCGTGTGCACTTATTGCTGTGTGTTGTCTGCATTTTGTCAAACAACTTAACACCTAGTTGTACAATTCCCCCAGAGCTGGCAGAGTCTTGAAGCCCTGGTTGTGTAATCTTATGAGGACTCCACTGTGTACAGGTAACATACAGAGCTCCAGCTGCAGCTGCTGCTGTGAATAATTCCAGAAAGGTCCAGGAAACCAAACCTGTTATTTGGGTCGCGTCAGTTTAGGTGTAATAGAGTTGCACAAATGGTATACTTTTAGTCATCTAATGGGCTCATTTTGGCCTTTTGTGTGGAAAAAAAAACTGAAAAAAAGAAATCCTGCAGCACTATGGCCGTCTGTCTGTAAGCATTGTGCGTGGGGCTTGTTTGTGCCTTTGCAACTCCCCTGTGGCGGGTTTTTCGCTCCAAAAATCCAGGTTGCCGAGCGCTGAATAATTCAGCGCATAGAAAGGAAACATTAACAGACATTTCTCATGATAAGGATGAAGTTGCGATGAGTTGCATCATGACACAAATACTTTCGTTTCTTTCGAACTTTACAAAGAAGATTTTCCAAATCTGAGCAAACGCTTTCCTTCTACATGTGCTCTACGTTTTGCTTCACGACTCGGCGCTGTTGCAATCCGTGCACTTTCCTGCAGTTCTGCTGATGTAGATAAAAACATCTGACATTTTTTTTGCTTTTGTAAGCAACAACTTAACTCATTAATTAGATGCCAGAAATGTGTTTATAATAAAAAATTCTGACGCTTTAAAACGACTGAGCAAAAACACAAAATCATATGTGCTCTAAGCGTTTTTTTCACACCACTATTTTTTTTTTATGGGTTTGTCTTTTTTTAATGCTTGTTAGGTTTGTATGTATTACCACTACACAAAACTGCCAAGGGCACAAATGTAATTTTAGTGTAGGTGGGTAAGCCAAATAAATATTGATGCATTTAAAGGGCTTCAAAAAAAAAGAAAAGCTAAATGCGTTTGTCATTATCTTTGAACTGCTCATTTCCCCTCCTAGTGAGTAATCATACACAATAATTGTGTGTCATGCTTGAAAATGGATCATTAATCTGTGAATGAGTCAGCTGCTAATGTCTTCAAATTGAAATAAGGGAAACATAGTGTAGAAATCTCTGCATCGCAGGTTCGTGTCGTTACAGAGACAAAAAGCTTCGGGTTGGGACGGCTGCAGGAAGGCTGTGAGGTATCACGAGTTACAAACTCACTCGGAGATAATGAGCTGAGATTTGGGCAGACAACTTCAATCATGGCCCTGTTTTTCAGGTAGAAGTTGAGAATAAAATAGGTGCTTTTTTTTTCTGGAAGCCTGGGATTTCTGGCTTTTGTTCCAATTGCTTGTTCTGCAAAAACCTTTAGCCTTTAGCAGGTTTATCATTCAGGGCAAAGAGTAAGTCGTGATGCCAGAGCAGAATGAGAAATGCTTTGACTGTAAGGGGAAAAAAAAGGCCTGAAGGTGAAATATGCAGAAACTGATGGTCTGCTCTAAACGCAGTTTTAGGTCAGGATATATATTAATCTATTCTGGCTCAAACAAACCCTGTTGGGTTCTGAAGACATGCAACTGTTTAGAGATTGGGAACAGAGGTCATGTGGTGCACCTAATTTACCTAATTGTACTTTTCTTTCTGCTTTTTTCCTTCTTAGTAAAACAAAAAAAACCAAAACAGAAATAGTTGTCTCTGTTTTAACTTTTGTTTTAATCCTCCTTCTGTCCTTGGATGAAAACGGACCACTGAGACTTTGGTTTTAGGCCTTTCTCAGTGGGCATTTTGACCCAAGGAGGAAGGTTAAAACTCTTGAGTTTACATTTGAATTCCAATTACTGCCAATTTAAATGTGTCTGTAAATAGTGACCTGTTCAAATTAGGGCTGCAACGATTAGTCGACAATAAAATCAACAATCAACAATAAAAATAGTTGATGGCAAATTGAATTGTTGCTAAAAGTTGTTTTTTATTATCGAGTATTTTTTTAAAAGGAGTGAGACGTCTATCTGTCCACTTCCCGATGCTGCTTTATGTGCGTCCACCATATCTGCATGTAAACCGGTCGCTCTATTCATACTGAGCTGTCAGAGCACAGAATAAATTATGTAGGGCTGTTTTTGAGGACAGGAAAATGTACAGAGTACTTGAAAATACAAACACGGTTTATGGCACTGTTGGATTGAAACTTTTCATTTTCAAAACTGCAATTTTTCAAGAAATGAGAAAAAAAAATCTATTAAAAAAAGTGCATCAGACTGTGTCTGACTGTATGGTCAGATAACTGAACAGAGAAGTGAAGGTCAGAGATAGATGCAACATTTTCTTGTGAAAGTAGGACATCAGCCTTGTATTTAAAAAGAACTACAGCTTTTTCGTAGCATCTTACTTGATACTAATGGAGTCACAAGGTTAAGCCACAAGTTTTTTCCTCATATTTTTCATTGAAGACAGGTGAAGGATGACTGAGGATGATCACTGAGGCAAAAACATGGAAAATAATAAAAAATGGAAATAAAATGTTGTTTTTTTTGCCCTACAGCGACATTAGTGTGTCAGATTAGATGCTAACTGCAGGCTAAACATTTTAATACCATAATCTTTCAAATCATATAAACAGGGGAGTGGAGTTAAGTTATTATAATTAATTTGATCTCATTTAGTCATAAAAGGTGCTGCAGGTACATTTCACATCTTCAAAAGGTGCAGATTAAAACGTTGAAACACATACAACCCTTGTTTTTTCCTTCATTCATTCATTTCATTTTTAGTTTTTTTAATTGATTCGTTAGCCCAGTTCAAACAATTATAAATGTATCTGTGGGGTTTTGTGTCTGTTAACTTTCTCTCCTATCTTTTCTGTTTTTCTCCACTTTTTTCTCCTGTCAAGCACACATAGAGCCACACTCCCACATGCAATTTCATTTCTCCTCCCCTCCTTCCTGCTCCTCTTGCCTCGCCCCGTCATCTCCCATCCCTCTCTCTCTCTCTTTGTCTCTCTCTCTCACAGGCAATTTCTCTGTGCCTTTTTCCTTTTTTTATTATCTTCCTACACTTCTCCACCTCTTATCTTTTCCCTCCTTTCTTTTTTTCTCTTTCATCTCTCTGCCTCTATCTATTTGACCATCCCTCCCTCTCTCTCTCTCTCTCACTCTCTCTCTCTCTCTCTCTCTCTCTCTCTCTCGGGGCGCAGATGTGTCTCTGTGGCTCTCTGCAGATCAGGAAAGGACATCCTCTCAGTTTATTTCAAGTCAGCCTCAGCCTCCCGGTGCTCCAGGATGCAGCGTGTGTGACAGCTCGACAGAGACAGCCAGGAGGGAGTAGACCAGTCTGATCTACATATACATGTGTGTTTGAGTGTGTGTGTGTGCGTCTGTCAGTGGGTGAGAGTGTTTCAGTCAGGCCTCCATCAACATCTTTCTGCAGACGTCAAGAGTTAATTTCACCCTGGCAGCAATCAAGACCCCCGTCTATAAATCCATGATGAGAAGCTGCCATGTTGATTAGTCGCTGTGAATTCTGCTCACACCAATTAAAGCGGCTGGGAGTGCTTCTCTAAATCATTTCATACCATATGTTTTTCTACAGGTTGGTGGAGAGGCTGTAAATAAAGCTATGATGGGGAAATTATCGAACGTTGCCCCCCCCCCCGACATGTTAAGAGACTCACAAGGGTAAACAGCCTGGAAGCTGCACATGTGAGAGTCTTTGCATTATTAATGCACGGGAGAAGATTTGGTGCAGTGTGATCCTTGTGTCCCATAACAGTCCAAAAAAATAGAGTGCATCTTTAAACATGAAAATATGTTCACTGGTATCAGTAATAGAGCATAAAACATTTGGAATATCCAACAAATAAATGTTTTTATTGCTCTGCTTCTTTACTTGATTGCTTTTAATTATATTAGGTATTTTCTTGCAGATTGTTTAGTCAAAACATAAGTTTTTTCAAATTTCTGAAGTGAATATGTGCAGATAATAAACAGGTTGCAGAAGTATTCACCCCCCCCCACACTGTCATCTCTGTGTTGTCTTACAAACTGGAATAAAAATGAATTTTGTTGTTAGTTTGCTCCCAGCTCCACTCAAAGCTACCCTTAGCAGCAGCTACAGCCGTGGATTTCTTCAGGTTTTTCTCCACAGTCGTAGCCTATCTAACCCATGTGTCAAACTCAAGGCCCATGAGCCAAATGTGGCCCACCACGTCATTCTATCTGCCCCGCGAGAGCTTCAAAAATGTATCAATAGCTTAAAATATCACAATTTATATCACAAAATACCATGTAGAGCTTAGTTATTGTTTGTTTGTGCTGCTCAGCCATAGTGATGAGCCAAGGAACATGACAAAGTTTTTAGTCAAAGTTAAAGATGAATTATCAAAAGTAATTACAATTGGCCTTTTAAGGGCAACCATAATGCTCATATGGCCCTCGTGAAAATTGGTTTGATACCCTTAACGTAATCTCTAGACTTTTTGTTCTTTTTTCATCATCAACTTTTCCAGCTCCTTCAGGTTGGATGGGGGACTTGTTGTGTTCAACAATCTTTAAATCAAACCAGAGATCCTCAGTTGGATTGAAGTCTGGGCTTTGATCGAACCATTCCAGGATATTTCACTTTACTCCTCAAGGAGGGTTGCTTCAGAGGTGTGTTCAGGGTCATTGCCCAGCATTGGGTCAACCACAGACTCGGTCTGGACCTTTTGTAAGAATCAAACAAGATTCCCTTAAGATTCTCTCTTGGTTTAGCTTCTTGCAATTTTTCTTTTTACTTTGAAAAACAACTCGACAACATGATGCTGCCACTAGCATGTTTCACTGATCTCAGCTTGATGAGAGGTGTTTGATTTGCCTCAGAGATGTTGTTGTCTTTGATGGTCTGAAAGTTCAGTTTTAGCCTCAGATTATAACATCTTCTTCCACATGCTTAGATGGTGGAGTCTCCAAAATAAAAGGTAGTGGTTTAAAAATAGCTTGTTTTATTATTTTCTCTTTAAGAAACTGTGTTTCCAGGCTGCTCTTCTACAAAGCTCGTACAGCTTATGGTGGTTTTATGGACAGATCCTCTCATCACTGCAGACGAGCTGCTCAGCTCTATCATAGGTCTGATTAATGCCCTCCTGGCTCAGTCCTTCAGCTTTGGTGGACAAACATCTCTTGGCAGGTTTTCTGTGGGGGTATACTGTTTTCATTTTCTAATAATAGATTCAATGGGGCTTCATGGGACATTCTGCGATCTGGGATACTTCACAACTTTGTTTCTGGCCTATATTGAGAAGTCCTTGGTCTTCATGATGTCTCCTTCTTAGCCTGCACTGCTGAGAGGTGTTGCATTTGGTGTTTATTCATATTATTTGATGGGTTTGGATCTTATAGAAAGTAATTTCAAACAATGTTAGTGAATATGAGTACATACTAATTTTCACATATCTTTTAACTTTAGTAATTTAGTAATTTATGTAAGTCTGATCATAAAATAAAATTGTATTTAAAATTCAGGTTGTAAGGAAACAAAATAGAAAGAATGCAAGGAGGTATAAATACTTTTAGTGCACCTTTAGGAACTGTATCTGTCTCTTAACAGTAATAAAATTGTCAGTGTTAATCTTTTTGCACAATGTTTCTCTAACCGTGGATGCACCGTGTTCGAGTTAAACCCTTTATCAGAGAATCAGCCAAGATGGAAGTTAGATATTTTTAGCTGCGCTGCTCCTCTATCGACTGGTGCTGATGTTCCACGGCACGGTGCTTTATGTAATATCTATGGATCTGTGTGCTAACCTGCCTAGTTTCAGTCAGGATTGTTTGCACTGTGAGAAAGCAGTATGATCCTTCAACGTTTAAATCCATTTCACCCAAGGCTTGCCACTAAGACAATCTCAATATTTTCTCTGGTGTAGTTAGGCGACGACAAGAGATTTAACACCACAATCTATTTCCACACCTTCTACAACCACCCCCACCCCTACCACCAACCTCTATCTAATAATCATTTACTGCCTCCGCAGCTTGAGATTATTTCTTCAGCTTTGTCATCAGCAGAATTTGTCGTTGAGCTTTCAAACAATCCCTTCTCTCCTTCTTATTCCCCTCCTAATATTTCTGCTGCTCTCCTGCTCTGGGTGTATATATGGATAAAAAAAAGTAAAGAAGTTAGGGTTTGGTAGATTATTTCTTTGTTATAACGATGCTTCTTGGTAATAAATCTTATAGCGGGCACCTGATTAGAAGCACCTGGGGGTACTATAAGCTCAAAACAAGTGTCAATAGCAACAGCAGAATACGTTTGGATAAGGCAGAGAAGATCTGACAATTTTTTCAGCGTGTTACAGCAAATAAATAATCCACCAAACCCAAATTTTCTTACTTTTTGTGCTAAGTTTCTATCTATCTATCTATCTATCTATCTATCTATCTATCTATCTATCTATCTATCTATCTATCTATCTATCT
>JARVGW010000624.1:7790114-7801907 GCA_031762495.1 Anablepsoides rubrolineatus | reverse complement strand
TTTCAGGACCTGAACATTTGTTACTCACTGTAAATAAAAACACTTAAATGGTCTATCGTTCTCCTGTTTCATTATTGATCTCGGCTTGTATCTGAGTACTCCTTCAGTAAAACTTAACAGAAATAAGTCTTCAAAGTGATTTACAAAACTGAGAAATGTTCAATTATAATAGAAAAGCATTTTGAATCATCTAAGCAGGCATTATCTCAGCTGCTTTGTCATGAAGCCTTAATGATATTTTGAACTTAGCTGAGTTTGCTGATGAATATCTGTTGCCAGTATCAGCAGAAATATTAAACATAAAACAATAATAAAATTGTAGGAGTCTTTTGATGAACTGTGGGGTGCATCGTATGAATAAAATGTTACCACGTTGTCAAGATGTGTTTTACTGGAAATAGTCTCTCAGCTTCAAGCCTCTGTGAGTGTGTATTTCACAGCTGCTAAATGACTGACACGTCAGTGAGATGCTCAAATTTCTGCGTGGTTTGGACAGACTCATTACGCTTGTGAGTTTGTTTTGCGATCATAAAACGGGAGCTGTAAATAGGAGATAATGAGCATCTCCCTGGAGGTGGAAGGGACTCATCACTGTGCTCATTTTCTCTGAGTAATTGGTTTAACGGCGCCAACAATGTTCATCAGAATTAATTTTAGACATACAGATGTCAACAAAGTTAAATGTCTCATTTGTGTGTCCACTCTTTGTGATGGCACTGTGAAAGTTACAACATTGAAACATAAAATTTGAAACAAACAGCTCATTTCAGGTCACAACAAAGGTCCGTAAATTGAAAAAAACTCAGTCAACAAAAGCTGGTTGTCTGCTTGTGTGGCTGCTGCTGGTGGGGTGACATTATTATCTGGTTTTCTGTTCATGTGTGGCACCAGTAAAAGCACACAAACATGTAACAACTTAAATAACCCCAGCAGAAGTTTTGCAAACAGAATGATCAAATAAAACCAACTCAGTCATTAGTTGTACATAAAGATCTCCTCGCAAATCTTATCCATCTATCACTCCCTGTTCTCTCTTTACTGTCTCCAAACTGTACTACATACTGTAGCTGCTCTCATTACTAACACTACTACTACTAACACTGTATTAAACAACATCATTCTGTAGCAGATATTACCACATGAGCTTGGGAACACTTCAGAAAGCCATTCAGTCAGTGAACACAGTTTGTTACTATATCAAGTATAAGTTAAAACTCCACCAAAGCCAAAGCCATATATTAACATTACCCAAAAAATGTTTCTCTGGGCCCGAGCTCATCTGAGATGGACTGAAGCAAAGTGGACTAGTGTCTATTACAACTACTTCTATTTCTTTTTCTTCTTCTTTAAACTAATGAAGGTGGGCGCTATAGCTAAATGACCAGAGCAATCAAAAAAATATCTATAACTCAGTCACATGTACAGATACTGAGCTAATGTTGGAAGCTGTAGTAGCTGAGAGTCATTAACAACACATAATCTGAGTGCTAATACGCCTCACTAAATTTAGCAATAATGCATGAGATCGCACACATCATTTACAAGGATTGACCAAAGTGGCTATAACTTTGTCTTTTCTCCTCACAAGATGATCTTAGTTTAAAACTTGATGGGTACTGTGATGGTAAAAAAGCTAAAGCTAGACCTTTAGCATTTAATTTATATCCTATTCAATTCAAAATATAGAAAATGTATGATTGTGTGATGGACTTGCGATCTATCCAGGGTAAACCCCGCCCCAGTGACTGCTGAATATGGGCACCAGTGACCCCAATGACCCTGAATAGAAAGAAGCAGGTAAAAAACAATGGATGGAAGGAAATTGTACAACTTACATGCAGTGTCGCACAAAAAGAAAACCCAAAATCAGCAGCAGTTCTATTTTCATACTGAGTCAAAGTTTCTGATGAACACGAACGTCATCAAATGTTGGTTTTTTTTTATTGGAGGTGATAACTGCAAGTCTTGCCAGTTCATTTCTCTGTCACAGTGAGAATGCTCTGATTGAAAGCAATAAAACGCTCCACTGGCATAGCGTGGTGTACAGGACACATACTGAAGAGTCAATTTGACACGACTGCAGTTATTATCATTATGGGTAAGGAAAAGTACAAAAGAAAGGAACCAAGAAACAAAAAATAAAAGTATTATGACAGTGTCACAGCTGCAGAAGGTGGCCCTCACTCTCCCTCTAGTGGTTCAAGGTTAATATTGTTTGTAAATAAGTCATAAAAACAGTGAATTCCATTTAGAAAAATTACAAAATTTGTATTTGGCTCAGTTAGATAACAGAACCCATGCAGGTTATGATTTACAAGAATGAATTAATGTTAATATATTTAAATCACAAAAATTCCATGAGACATTTAATGTGGAACCAGATAAAAATTTGGATTTAGCCACAGAATCAGATCTTCAGTAAAGAAACTTTAAATTTATAATCAGTCTAGTGCATCTTTCAAATAAACACGGTTAACCACCTCCTAAAGCCACAGATATTTCCTAGAGGCATTAGTGGAGAATTATGTTGTCTATTAATTGTAGAGACAGAGGGAAATAAATACTTTGTTCTTTGACCAGATGCATCCTGATCTGAGTCCTGGGACATCCTTTATTCTCAGTCAAGGTTGCTGTGTTGATGCCAACGTGTTTTACCACTGCAAGGCCTGAAACTTTAAATCATGGAGGCGTCTATGGGGCGCCAAGTGTAAAATAAAATGTTAAAAAATGGCATCAACACATTTTCATCTGAGTCTAAAACACATTTTATTGTTATTTAGCTCATTGTGCTTACATTTTACAAATATTTACTAGTTGTTCAATTTAAATGTTAAATAATATAGTTAAATAATAAATCCTGAATCTAAATGTAAAAATTAAACCATAAATGATAAAGTTTACATTAAAGAATTTCGGAATGGAATACAGCCTTTTCCATTGTTGTGTGGCTTTCGTTGTGATGTCATCATCCTGCGACAAAAGCAAACGCTAAAGATAGCAAAAAAAATATTCCCTTTGATGTTTGTATACAGCGACATGGTGGAACAGTTAGAGCTGATACCGCTCAGCAAGACGGTCGCTGGTTCAAATCCTGGCCCGGGGACCTTTCTGGGTAAAGTTTGCAGGTTCTCTCCGTGTACTCCGGCTTCCTCCCACATGACTAAACATGACATTTTAGGTTAATTGATAACTCTAAATTGTCCCTAGGTGAGTGAGAGAGTGAATGGTTGTTTGTCTTGTTTGTCTCTATGTGTGGCCCTGTGATGGACTTGTGTCCTGTCCAGGGTGTACCCCGTCCCTCGCACGGTGACTGCTGGATATGGGCACCAGAGACTCCCGTGACCCTGAAAGGAATAACCGGGTATCCCACACACACACTCATAATGGACATCCATCCATTATCTATATGATGGATGTCATGTTTTCATTTTATGAACTTTCAACAGTTCAAGAAGGCCAGAACATTTTTCTCTATAGGTTCACACCGCAGGTCTTAATGCTCAGTTCCAATCTTTTAGTCAGTATTAATTTTTTATTTATTTATTAGTTTTTTTTTTGTGCATGGTTGTTCTCACGTTTGAACAGTCCATGGCCCTGAAGCAACTCGCATCCTGAGACGATGACATGACATCACGTGCACGCTGTGTTTACAAAAGTAAATATGGATTCCACACATATAGAGATGGGAGGTTATGTGAAAAAAATGACTCTAATAATAACACTGAGTTGCTGATGATTAAACCTTTGTGTGAAACACTGAATCATCAGCCATGACCCAACCAGATCATCTCCATAATTATAATAAATAAGGACATAAAATTTAACACCTCATGCATCTTTCTTTCTTTCAGTCTGAACATGGTGTTACCCCTATGGTTAACACCATGGTGCTGCTACCGAGATAACTGTGAAGTTCTCTGGTATAATGAGCTGAGCTCTTGTTTTGACACGCAGTCCACAGATTTAAATCTGAAAATCTCACTTTGTGTTGTTTGTTAAGGACCATATTTGTTCCAAACATGTGTAACGAGCAGTCTCTTTATTCTTTGAGTGCGTTGACATTTAAAGACAACGTCAAAACAAGAATATCTGTCATCTTGCTTCTTTGACGCTTCGGGGCATAGCCCACACAAATTTGTCCCTAAAATGTGAACCGTGTGTTCACAGGAAAAAAACACCACCACATTTTCTGTTACCGCAAGTGCTGGTAAGTGGGCTGGGTGATGTCATCCCCTATCAGCCAGTTGGGCAATGTCTTGAGGTCACCATGTGGACCGTCGTGTTGCTAAGTGGTTGTTAGAAGAGAGGCACAGGCTGACGCAACATGCTCTGTTAGGAGCATCTTCGCAAGAGGCGAATAAGGTTTTTTTTTTATGTATAATAAAGGTGCTTTATATTCTCGCATGTTGCAGTCTGTTTGAAGTTTAATGATGCACTACTAGAGCCGGGTATAATTGGCCACTGTGAAATTTGTGACTTCAGAAATAGAGGTGATCAGTGTCAGATGTCACAACAGTACGTCTGCGCAGGTAATTGCGTTTTACCAAACACTCCTCCGTTAATGTGCAGCAGACGAAACGACTGCAGCCCTGGGCAGCTACGAAGCTTTAGACGAAGGCATGAGAGGGGAGTATTTGCACCGACGAAGGTGTGAGTGTAGGTGGCTGAGGAAAGTGAGAAAGAAACTGCGTCAAAGATAAATTAAACTAAGACTGGAAAAAAGAAACATCAGAAAGACATGCAAATTTGATATGAGTTAAGTCTTTAGCTGCCACAAAATTTGTGTACAATATTCAAACAGAGAGACATAAAATACCTCTCTGTCTTTGGTTGTAGACATTTGTGAATCTGTCTGTTAGCAAAATATCTTAAAGATTAGTGGATAATTTTGACTGAAACTCTCAAAAGGTAATCATTGGATGCACATCTACAATTGATTAACTTTTGGTGTCAAGATGACCGCCAGAATTATTTGGGCTTTGGACACACAAAAATGGTAATAACTCAAACAATTTTACAGATACTGAGCTAAAATTTGGTTTGGTTGTAGCTGAGAGTTACCCCTATTATATATTTCAAACATTAACAAATTTCACCAGATTTTTGTATAAAAACCTTGGCATTCAAGGCAACGAACTTGAACAGGGATGGTGATGCGTCACTCAATACTGTACAATGTTGGCAGAAAAAATGCCAGAACTTACCGTAATCATTCAGTCAATAGGATTTTGGCAAAACACTTGAGAATAACATTTTTGGAGCTCTGTAGCCTTCGACATACAGTACTTCATAGTAGAATATGTCTGAATTTGCATTTTCATGTCTTTAATGATGGGATGACATAGTGGAGCAGTGGTTAGCACCGTCTCCTTACAACACAAAGGTTATAGGTTTTCATCTCGGCCCATCTGTGTGGAGTTTACACGATCTTCCTGTGCAGTGTGCACACATGGGTTTTCTCCTGGTACTCTGGTTTCCTTCTACAGACCAAATATTTGCATGTTGGTAACTGAATTGTCCAGAGAGTGATAATGGTTGTGTGACTCTGCGTGGCCCTGAGATGGACAAGTCCAAGGTGTCCCCCCTGCCTCCCACGGTGACTGCTGGAGAAAGGAACCATCTTCAAGACAACCCAGAAACAAAAACAGGGGTAAAAATACTGAATGGATATCTTATTTGATTTTTACACAACTGCATTATACTTTTATAATTTTTAGAAAATTAACCACGTAATATTTTTTCTGGCAGAATTGTCTTCTTGAATGGTCTAAAATTTTCCAATCTCTTGCAAACACTCTTTTCTCACCAGCAACGAAGTACATTTTTACACTAAAAAAAAGTTTGTTTTAACCAGTGTTTCTCTTGTTACAGGATTTGTGTGGTTTTTTTTCTCAGATATCCAAGAATTCAGTCAGTCACTCAAGCTTCATTAGATTTGTTACATTTTGGCTTAAAATATTCTCTTCAAAACTGGAAATGTGCTGTAATTGTAGCTCATCTCCTACATAAAACACTGTAGAAACATAAAAAATTACACGAGTGACTATAGAGTCAGACTTCCAGTTATAATGTTGTACAGTGGACGACTGAGTGAGTTTTACTTTTCAGTCTGCGTTTCTCTCAGTCCCTCAACTTGATGCTCAGGGAGTGACAGACACAGTTGTGTGGTCATGGTGACCATGTTGCACTACAGGTCTACAGTTCATACATCAAAATGTATATTTTTACCCCCCCTTAGTTTAGATTTTGACAAAGTTATGTTGGCATTCTGAGCAGTAGCGTGGCACCTATCAAGGTTCCTTCAGAAATTTTGGAGCATTCATTATATTTGTGATAAAGTCAATTTCCTCTTTCTTAATAACTTCATGTCACCAACGGCCATGAGACTCCATATGAGACGTGATGTTGCTGTCTTTATTACTTTCCCCACCCTTCAACACCTCTCTAGTCTTTCTTTTCTCTTCCCACCATGTAATAAGGCGTTTAGGCATCAGATTGATACCCAGAGGGTGACATAAGCCCACAAAGATGTGAGAGACTGTTCTCTCTCCCTTCATTTGTTTCTCTACCCCCTGCATCCCCCCTCTCTTTCTCCTCTGTGTTTCTAATAGGCTGCTCAGTCATATGAGATTATCCAGGAGGGCTGCTGAAATAAAGACAGAGCAGACGCTTTTCTTTAATGGCTCCCGTCTCATCAACATCCATCAGCATTGATTACGGTCCCAACAGGGACACGCACACAAAACAAACAGCACAATAGGAGAAAACCTCAACAACTGAACAGACATCATAAAAACTGAAGCTGGATAGTTCTCAGTGCGTTTGTGGAGGATGACTCTCAGCTACTAACACACCAATATTTAGCTCAATATTTGTAAAAAAAATGCCATTTATGTCTTGCTCAGACAGATGAGCTGTAGTGTGTATCAAAAGTGAATGAGTAGGTTTTATTCCAATCTGTCCAGTAGTTCATAGGATATTTTGCTAACAAACTGGGTTGATGCCAAAGTTATAGGAAAAGATGTGCATAGTCTGGTATTAGGGATGACTATCAGCTACTACCACACATAATCTTAACTCAGTATCCAGAACACTGACTGCATTCTAACTAGTTTTGTATTTCCAAAGATTAGTTAGCTGTGGCAGCCGTCTTGAATTGGGTTGACTGCAAAAATTATTCAGTTGTGATTGTACATCTGATGATTCCTTTCTGAGAGTTTCATTAAATTCTATCCAGAGGTTCATGAGATATTTTACTGACAAGACAGGTGAAGACAAGAACGCAGATATGAGCAAAGACATTGTTGCTTTTCAGCAGTGGTAATTATATATGAATTATATACTTATTACTCCACTACATTTCTTGGAAGCTTTTAATTACTTGTTATTTTTGGTTCAGCATAGTTTTCAGGTTATCAGCTGTATACACTGACCTTACCAAAACCAGGGATTTGTGTGCAAAGATGCTGAACAAATACTTGGCGCCTCTATGAATATTGTGGCCCCCTTACACAGAAACGTCCTAGATCCACCACTGGCTTCAACTAATACCTGTTGCAACGAGTGTGGAAGTTTCAGCCAGTTGGTTTTAAGAGGTTTTAAAACCTTTAAACAAACAACGTGGTTCATGTCAACAACTCTTCATTCAAAATGAAATAATTCACAACTTATAATAAATCATATGTTTTTAACAGTAAAAGCTGAATATCCTTCTGACAGGGTGGCTGCATGGTCGGCCTTTTAGTTTTGCTCCAGTATAGCTATTGATATGTTTGAGATCAGACAGAACTAAAACACACGCAATAAATTAATGAGTGGATGCCAAAAGGTAATTAAAAAAAATAAAGTTGATGTAAGAAACAATTAATGAAAAAAGTTAAGATGTAACTAAATGCATTTTTTGATTTAAAAAAGAAAAATTTAGACATATTCAAAGGCTTTATCGCACTATTACGTTTTAGACCAGGGGTTCCCAAACTTTTCTAAGCCCCCGCAATGCACAGTTTGATCTAATCGTTAGCATGAACTTTGTCGCAAAGAGGTTTTCTGTAGATTCTTCAATGTTGGACACAATTTTCATAAGTTGGGACATGTTGTCTAAAATGTTATAATGTGACAGGGCTTCTCATTGACATGTTAAATGTTTTTTTTTAACCTTCAGGAACCTTTATTGGCACAAGGAGAGCATTGCTTCTCTGTTTTATGCATTAAAGTAATGTAACCCAAAAGGCACTATTCCAGCATTTAACCCTCCTATTATGTTGCGGGTCAAATTGACCCGTGTCAAAGTTTAAAAATGTTTTAAAAATAGTTCTAAGTATTTTTTCAGTATGAAACTTTTTCTATTTGTTTTAACAAGTATAATCAACATGTAAAATGAAAATGGTTCATTTAACATATTTGCAACCTCCCCTACATCTACATATTACAAACATCAAACTGTAAAAAACTACAAATAATAAAAAAAAAAATGAATTTCACATGTAACCATTGTTTTTGTGTGTAGGTTCCTTTAGTGGATATAAAAAAATGTTGTCCATTTTTTATAAAAAAATTAGTGAATTGAGGTCAATAATGAAGTCTATAATCAGACACAACAATGTTTTGGGTGATGTTTTTTGGTTTCTGACATTATTGCATGATTAAACATTCGCCGGGACAAACTGACACAGGAACAATATTGCTGTTCCTCAGAAACGAACATAACAGGAGGGTTAAATATTGTACTTCTGACAAAAAGGTAATTATTGATGTTGAAGTCCTCGAGCTGGACCACATTTTAAAATCAAAATCTTGAATCAAAACAAAAGAGACAGAGAGACAGAAACAAACACACAAACTCGTGGCCAAGCATTTAAAAGTCAACTTTTGTCTTCGTGGCTGTAAAGCAGGATTTATCCTTTCAGGCATAATCCTGTTTTCATGATTAGTTGAGGAGATTTTGAGCTGCTGCTTGGAGCAGATTTGTAACCAGCAACATTTAATAAGTTCACGCAGGCATCCAAATAAATGTTAGTGCTAAAATTAGAGGAACTGCCTCGAGTCTTTCCAAGGATTTAAGAAATTAAAATGTTAGTAAAAAAGACAGGAAGACGCAACATCTGCCGAGGCCTGGTTTTAATGACTAACACAGATGTGACTAATGAAGCTTCCAATTTTACTGTCAAAGAAATTTAACATCGAAGGGCAGGAAAATGACTTTATTCAACAGACAGTGAAGTCATCATATGAGGAATGTGTATTTATCATCTGGAAACAATGGTTGACAAAATAGATGCTACAAGTCTTGGTTTAAAAACAGAAAAGTTGTTTGGATCTGTATGATTTTTACATTTTATGTTTCAAAATAAAAATGAAGAAAACTAATAATCTGGTGTTTATTTATATAGTTGGTTTTAAAACTAAATTAAAAAAGACAATAAATAAGAAATGCTAGGATTTTTATTATAATAGTTAGGAAGAACAAAGGAGGAGGTGTCTGCGTCTTCGTAAATAACAGGTGGTGTACAGAAATAAAAACAGTTGAAAAACACTGTTTGCCCGACTTGGAGCTTCTGATGTTGAAATGTAGAGTTTTTTTACCTGCTGAGAGAGTTCAGCGCTGTGTTTATACTGGATGTTTACATCCTGCCACACGTGTACTCAGTGACGGCGCTGGAACTGCTGTATGATGCAATCAGTAAGCAAGAGACCACACACCCGGACGCCGTGTTCATTGTTGCCGGCGATTTTAACCACTGCAACCTGAAAACGGTTCTACCCAAATACCATCAGCATGTGAGCTTTCCGATGAGGGAAAACAGCTGCCTCAACCAAGTTTACAGCAGTGTGAGAGGTGGCTATAAGTCTGTGGAGCACACAGAACTCATAGCTCACAATGACATCAGTGCAGGTGTGCAAGGCGCTGAAGAAAATAAATCCACGGAAAGCAGCTGGCCCAGACAACATAATCGGGTGTGCAGTCAAGGTTTGCTTCTCAGAACTCGCTGGCGTGCTCACGGACATATGCAATCTGTCCCTCGCTTTTGCTTCTGTTCCTTCATGCTTTAAGATCATCACCATCATCCCCCTCCCAAAGAAAAGTGTTGGGACCTGCCTGAATGATTATCGGCCTGTTGCACTCACTCCAATAATGATGAAGGTTTCGATTCGATTAGATTAGATTCAACTTTGATTTTTTACGTTTTCGAGAGGATTATCATGAATCACATCCAGGAGGCCGTTCCCGACACTCTGGATCCTCTATAGATTGAGTATTGTCAGAATCGACCCCCTGATGACGCAGTCAACACTGCCATCCACACAGCCCTCACACACCTGGAGAGAAAGGATACCTACGTGAGAATGCTGTTTATCGACTTTAGCTCAGCATTCAACATGGTTATCCCAACCAAACTGACAGGAAAGCTCCTCACCCTCGGACTGAAACCAACTTTCTGCAACTGGGTGCTGAACTTCCTGACAAACAGACCCCAGTCAGTCAAGATTGGCAACCGCACATCCTGCACAAGAACTGTCAGCACTGGGACACCCCAGGGCTGTGTGCTGAGCCCCCTGCTATACACACTCTACACAACCGACTGCGTGGCCTCACACAGCAACAACAGCATCATCAAGTTTGCCGATGACACTACAGTCATTGGACTGATCATTGGTAGGGATGAGACAGCGTACAGGAAGGAGGTGGCTGAGCTGATGAAATGGTGTGATCGCAACAACCTTTCTTTAAACATAGACAAGACCAAGAAAACAATTGTTGATCCAAGAAGGAAGAGGCAGGATCGCCACACACCCCTGCTTATTGGTGAGACAGAGGTGGAGAGTGTGGAAACCTTCAAAATCCTTGGCGTGCACATCAGAGAGGATCTCACCTGGTCACACAACACCAACCACATTGTCTGGAAGTCCCAGCAGCGGCTGTACTTTCTGAGAAGGCTGAGGAAGTTTGGCATGCCGACCAAAGTTCTCAGCAACTTCTAAAGGAGCACAATTGAGAGCATCCTCACCAGTTCCATTACGGCGTGGTATTCAAACTGCACCATTCAGGACAGGAAGGCTCTCCAGCGTGGGATTAGGACTGCACAGTCCATCTCTGGAGCAACCTTCTCCTCACTGCAGGACATCTACAGGATCAGTGTCATCAGAAAGGCCCACAGCATCATCAAGGACAGTACTCACACCCAACACAACATCTTCACGCCTCTGCCGTCGGGCCGACACTATAGGAGTGTGAACCAGGCTGACAGACAGTTTTTATTCACAAGCCTTCAGGTTTGTAAACCTCAAACCCCCGTTCACTCTGAAGCTGTCTGAACCCCTAACAGGTACCCGTAATATGAGCTCACCACACTTTCTGCGGCTACTGGTCTACAATATTGTTAATTACTGTATTCTACTGGTTTATATAATAACTGTATAACACTAGAGTCTATTTTTGTCTGGTCTATATCACGTTGGAATGGGTACCAAAACACAGTGTCTGTTTTGAACTACAAATTCTGCAGCTACTGTCCATAAATACTGCAAAACTGTACTGGTCTATAAATCTGTTTACAGTGTCTTTTTGCACTAAAAATGCAGCTACTACTGTCCAAAAATACTGTAAAATTTGTAAATATTATTCTGTCCACCCTACTTTTTGTATTATATTATTCTTTACTTATAATTTCTCGGCCTGTCGGTAAACAGAGGAACTGCAAAGTAAGAATTTCATTGCAGAGTGAAACTGCTTGTATGCTGGGCATATGACAATAAAACTCTTGAATCTTGAATATATGTATATTCAAGATATAC
>JARVGW010000624.1:7776463-7790014 GCA_031762495.1 Anablepsoides rubrolineatus | reverse complement strand
ATGGACACCCTTATGTTTGAACATGGTGTTTGTTATGGACAATCCATGACGAGCACAGAAGTCCAATAACAAAACACTGCTTGGGTTCAGATCGGGGGGCCGTTCCTCCCAACCACGCCTCTCCAGGTCTCACTGTCATTACCCATGTGAGCGTTGAAGTCCCCCAGCAGAACAAGGGAGTAGAAATTACTACTTCTGTTTTTACTTATGAGGATTTTCAAGATGCATTGTCTCAAAACAAAAGAAGGTTTTGACTTGTATGAGGCGCTGATGAAAGGTTTTGAGTAGAAATGAGAAAAATATACTGTACTTGGTAAGATTTTATGTTTTTGCATTGAATGCTTTTTGCCCCAACAGATTCCTCCTACAGATCATTTTATTCCTCCAGCAGCGCTCCAGTAGTGATCGAGCTGGACCAGCCTGTGTATGTGGAGGTGTTTGTTGTCAAACACCAGAACAAAGACCTAACCCTGCTGCTCGAGGACTGCTGGGCCACACCGACTGAGGACCCCCATGAGCCACAGAGGTGGAACCTAATTGTTAAAGGGTGAACCTTGGTGTATTTATTTGTGAAATACCTTTTTTTTATTTTTTAAATTTAGACCCAAAAAACTCAACAGGGGTTGTTCTCCCTCCGATGAAGGTGTCCCTTCACCGGTGATAACCAGAGAACTGTGGTGCAGCCCGTCTCCAGTAAGGAAATATCAAACCCCTCCCTTCACAAAAGGTTTGTTGTTCGGCACTTCTCTTTTGTGAAGTCTCCAACATCTGAAAACCAGGTAAGTAAAATAAATGGGAGAAAATGTCCTTGTGGTGTCATCAGTGTGGTTTTTCTACACAAACACCTGTTTTTCTCCAGGTGTATTTCCACTGTAACTTAGAGATCTGTAAGGGACCGGACTGCTTCCAACACTGCAGCGATGGTGAGTTGAGTTCAGAGCAGTTTACAAATATTGAATTGCAATTTGATAAGAGTCTCCCCTGATTCATCCACAGCTTTTACAGATTGCAAAGATCTTGCAACATTGTGTGTTTTATTGTGAAGATTTTACCAAAACATAGTTTAAAACTCTTATTTGAAAGATGGACATTGCTTCAAGTAATGGCAGGTCTTTAATATACAGTATATTGTTTTTGTTCAAATCGTATCAATGTACTGAATCTTATACAGACGTCAGGATTTGCTTCAGGACAAATGATGTTGAGCTACACAAACAAAACTGTTACTATTAATTTCTGTTTGCCTTTCAGAAAAGCCTAAACTGAGAAGACTCCCACCAGGAACAGAGCAGAGGATTTCATCCAGCACTGTTTCAAACGGACCTCTTCTCTATCAGAATATAGACAAAGAACAACTATAAGTCATTTTGTAATGATTGAAATAGCTCCACAAAAAAAATGGCTGTTTAAAACATTAAACACGTATAAAACTAAACTTGGCATCTGTTGCATAATTAATAGTTTGTTAATTTTGATCAATTAATTTTCAAAAATAATAACCTCAAGGTACATGTTTATGTTTTAAAGTTGGTTGTCCATGAGACAGGCTCAAACTTTCTGTGGTATGTGTAAATAATTTAAAGTGTTTTTTTGAAAATTAATGAGTATATTTAAAAAGTAATAATTTTAAAATTGAACATAAAATGTGATAATTTTTACCAGAAACAACATAATGGTTTTAAAAAATCTACATTTTATTTTTAAAAAATGAATTTGGTGTATCGCTTGATTTGTCATCAGGACCTTTATTTTGGCAGGTCATTTTGTGTCACATGACCGCGTTTGGACCAATAGCAGTAGAGAATGGGTCTGTGTGCGGAAGTCTTTGAGGCATCGTGTTTTTTGCAAACTATTGTACATTTAGCGAAGTTTAGGAGCTTCTGTGACTGTCGATAAACGGTAACTTGTAATTTGAGCGTTTCAGTCTGTAATTTTGTGCTATTAACAGCTTTACAGTCTGGTATTGTTTCGTAAAGTTGTCGGCTATGTCCAAAAAAACGAGTAAGAAACCAGGCGACACCGAGAGCGAATCAAAACGCCTCCCAATCTATCGGCACAAAACTAAATTAGTTCAAGCTGTTAAAGACAGCACTTTCCTACTAGTCACCGGGGAAACAGGAAGCGGGAAAACCACACAACTTCCTCAGTACCTGTATGAAGCAGGTAAGCTGTCACGTTACTATCTGAAAATGAAGACAAATATATTAGTAAACACTATTTAAAAAAAACTTTCTACTGGTTTGATTGGTCCAATAAACACAACAGCTACTGTGTATATTGCATTTCATTGTCTTGATAGGTTTTTGTAAAAATGGTAAAGTTGGGGTCACCCAGCCCCGTAGGGTGGCTGCCATCACGGTGGCTCAGAGGGTGTCTCAGGAGATGAAGTGTACTCTGGGAAAAGAGGTTGGATACCAAGTCCGCTTTGATGACTGCACATCACAGGTTAGATGCAAACGATCCCTCCCTCCCTCTAGAAACTATTAGGTCAGTGCTGACACACAGATTGTCTGAAACAGGACACAGCAGTGAAGTACATGACTGATGGCTGTCTGCTCAGAGAAGTCCTAGCAGATCCTGTGCTTTCTCAGTACAGCGTCGTAATATTGGATGAAGTTCATGAACGCAGCCTGAATACAGTAAGTATTCAGTACTCACTACAGTTCATAAAGTTATCTGAAAACATCCTTTCCACGTTTTGTCATCCTATCAAACCAAAAGCAATTTCTTTGTCACAGCCCTCCAATGCACACGTTAAGTTGGTGTTTATTTGATTTTATTCCAGGACATTCTTCTTGGTTTGTTGAAGGACCTCTTCGCTAACCCCTCTAAGGCCGCTAAGGGGCGAGCGTTCCCTCTCAAAGTGGTGGTGATGTCCGCCACTTTGGAAACTGAAAAACTTTCAGCTTTTCTCAGCAACTGTCCGGTCTTTGCCATTCCTGGTAGGGTATTTCCTGTAACGTGCACGTTTGGCTCAGCTGTAGGGCCGAAGGATGCGGAGAGCACTTTTTACCTCAAAGAGGTACAGTTTTTTTCTTGTATTTTCTATATATATATTACAGTGCTTTTAAACTCACAGCTCTACTCCTTTGTTCCTTTTTGTTTTTTGCTTTATGACTTTTATACCTTTTTTGCTTTACAGGTGGTTAAAGTGGCTCTGGATGTGCATACCAGTGAAATGGCTGGAGATATTCTGGTATTTTTGACAGGTAAGTTTGTGATTATTGCAATCAATTATCAAGATCACAAAATGTGCTGAAATTTGAACATGATTTCCCTTTAAACTGTTTAACAGGCCAGTCAGAGATTGAGCGTGCCTGCGACTTGATGTTTGAAAAAGCCGAATGCATCGACTATCGCTATGATGTGCAAGACCAAACAGTGGAGGGTCTTCTTATTTTACCGCTTTATGGATCAATGCCCACCGGTGAAGGCTTACAACTACTCTGCTTCTTTTATTTTTGTTAATTGATTGATTCCAAAATTTGTATAATAATTTTTGTCTTTTAAGATCAACAGAAGCAGATCTTTCAGCCCCCACCTCCAGGAATAAGAAAGTGTGTCGTAGCCACAAACATAGCAGCAACATCTTTAACCATCAATGGCATCAAGTGAGTGAGATCGATGGTTTAATATGAAATTCTGCCTTTAATGTGGGAGAAATGCTTTGGTTAAAAATTACTATCTCTTGTAGGTACATCGTGGACAGCGGCTTTGTGAAGCAGCTCAATCACAACTCCAGGGTGGGCATGGACGTGCTGGAGGTCGTGCCGATTTCAAAGTGAGTTTTGGGAAGACGGCCACGCATTGAGGCGAAGCTCGACAGCAGAAGCAGAAACTGGATTTATGTGACTTCTCTGTCCGACAGGAGCGAGGCTCAGCAGAGAGCTGGCCGAGCTGGAAGAACCTCTGCCGGGAAGTGCTTTCGAATTTATACCGAGGAATACTGGGAGAAGTGCATGCCTGAGTACACGGTTCCTGAGATTCAGAGGACGAGTCTGACGGCAGTGATTCTCACGCTCAAGTGTCTGGGTGTTCACGACGTGATCAGGTGCACGGTTTGTTTAACGGACTTTTTTTTTGTTTGTTGTTTATTCAGAGACTAAATCATTTATTATAAGGAGTTAATTCCATTTCAGGTTTCCTTATCTGGACTGTCCGGAGGAGAGATTTATTCTGGAGGCACTAAAGCAGCTCTACCAGTTTGATGCCATTGACAGGTGAGCGTTGGTTGTCCAAGCAGAGCAGCAGCAGATGAAGTAGTGAACATGACCTGAACTCTATCTGTCTGATGTAGGAGAGGTAAAGTGACCAAGCTTGGGGAGCTGATGGTGGAGTTCCCTTTGCACCCGGGTCTCACCAGAGCTTTGCTCAAAGCTGCTTCACTTGGCTGCCAGGACCTGCTGCTTCCTGTGGCGGCCATGCTGTCAGTGGAGAACATCTTCATCAGGCCAGGTCAGCAGATGCAGCTTTTTGAAACTATTGAATCTCAAAACGTTGCAGAGCAAACAAAGGATCCCTAAGTATCAGGGACGGGCAACTGATGGCCCATCGACCGCATCAGGCCTACAGGTGACCCCTGTAGGGGTCTGGAAGTCACTTTTTACTAAAAACAAACCGACTCAAAGCAGTTCATAGAATCTGCTTTTTAAGGAGAAAAAGATTTGTGAGGTAGACTCTGTACACAGAATTTCAAGGCAAACCTGTGTTTAGTCTGCTTAGAGACTCTGTCTGCCGTAAAGGATTTTAATACATGTCGCCACTACAACATGTTGCACAAAGCTAAATATGAGCAGTTTACTGGAATCACAACTACATAAACAACAGTCTCTTTTTACTAGAACAACAACCACACAGGAGTCTGCACTCAAAGTTTCTTATATTGTTACACTTCAGTGAGCTGAAGTGTTAATTAATGACCATTTTATTACATTTAGGCAAGTGTTTAGCACTATGTTGTCCTCTGGTAGTGTCAACAAAAAATTGTTTCCCCTTCATTTAGGTTGCCGGTCCCTGCTATATATAGCCTTATAAATATATCCTTATGTGTTTATTTCTTACTTTTGAAAATTTTATTTGAAGAGTAGTGAAAAATGTGTCAAATTAATAAGTTTTTCATTCATAAGCAGTTGTTTCCTGCAGGTCATCCTGACAAACAGAAAGAGGCAGATAAGAAGCACAGAGCCCTGGCTGCAAAGACAGGAGGAATGAACGACTTTGTCACACTTTTCAGTGTGTTTCAGTTGTGCAAATCCAGGTGAAGAAAGTAAAAAAATAATAATTACTGTAAAGTATCAATTCATGGCTTGTATTAATGTCTTTCACTCTGCAGTGATCGACCATCAGCTTGGTGTAAGGAGAACTGGATCCACTGGAGGGCGCTGAAGTCAGCTTTTAGTGTGGAGACTCAGTTGAGAGAAATCCTCCTCCGCCTCCAGCAGGTACCTCATGCTGCCCATTAACTGTCTAATATTACAGCTGTAATGCTCAGTTAAGTGTTTCTTTTTCTTGCTGGTCCTCTAGAGGAGAGATTTCCCCGTTGAAACATTTGATGGAAATAAAAGTGAGCTCCTCAGACGATGTCTTTGCACAGGATATTTCACCAATGTTGCCAGAAGGTATCGGTTACATTAATTTGAAATCCTGCAACTCAGAACCCTTTAGTGTTATTAAATTTACATTATTGAGAGATTTTTTTTTTCACGTCCAGGTCTGTTGGAAAGGTGTTTTGCACAATGGATGGCCATGGATCTATGGTTCACATTCATCCAGCATCATCTGTAAGCTCACGTGCAGAAAACACCCACATCTTCTCTGAAACTCCTCTGAGCTCGTTGTGTTGTGGTTTTCAGCTGTTTGAGCAGGAGGCAGAGCTGAACTGGGTCATCTTCCACGACGTGCTGGTCACCTCGCGGGTCTACATCAGGACGGTGTGTCCGATCAGATACGAGTGGGTGAAGGATTTGTTGCCTAAACTCCATGAAGTGGACGTTTATGAGCTGAGCAGCGTAGCAAGACAAGAAGTTACGGAGGAGGAGATGATGAAATGGGAGACCAGAGAAGCTGCAAAAAGACAACAAGGTGTTTAAAAAAACAAACAAAAACTAGATGTTTAATTTGATAGAAATGTCTCCATCTACTGCCTGGTTATATCCTCATTTTATATCTTGTACTTTATAATAGGGTTTGCTCAGTTAATCTCTACACAAACATAAGTTATATTACATGTTAATAAATTATAAAATATTGTTATAATTTTAATTTACTTTAAAACCAAACATTGCTTTCACAGAAAAAAAACAGCTGCTTAAATTAAAATACCATTAAAAAATATAAAAACAGTATCTGACATTAAGTTTTAATAAAAATCTAAAGGTCTAGCATTCCTTGACGGAATTCATATCACCTGCCTCCTTGTAATGTTGTGTTGAGAAATGGAGTTGTTTTGATCAAACCTTGAAAATAACATTGTGATATAGTCAGATTTTTGTAAAATTCTTATCTTTCTACTGCATCAAGTTTGAGTTCAATGTCCTATAAAATTAAATGAATTATAGACAGTTTTTTAAGGTCCATTGGCTGTGGCAGCCATCTTAATTCAGGCTGATCTCAAAAGTTAATTAGCTGTAGTACATCCAATTATTATTTCCTGAATGCATCATTCAAATCTGTCCAGGAGTTCATTAGATATTTTGTTTACAGACAGGCACATGGACAAAAAATATTGTCATTTAATAAAAAGGTTGTATTCCTTTGACATGAACTTTACTTGAAACTTAAATATATTTAGTTTGATAAACTAGAATGTGTGAAGCATTTACATATTCTGATTTTTTTTATTATAAAGAAATTAATTGAAAGGTCTGAAGGAGTGCTCTTTGTTTATATGTTAAAACTGTGACTGACTGGTTTCAAGCCTGATCTTATGATCACTTTCTTGTATCCTGTCCTCAGAGGTTTCAGCTGAAGACGCGATGAAGAAGCTGGAGAAGCGAAACAATGAAACCACGCTGAGCGACGCTCGAGCTCGCTACCTGCAGCGAAAGCAGCAAAGACAGAGTAAAGCATCCTGACGGAAAGGACTTTGTGGAAATGATTTGTACTCAGAAATAAAACTGTTTTAATGTTTTTTTTAAAGACATTCATGGCATTGTCATTGTCACTCTCTGTCTGCAGCAGTTTGTTTTGGGTATTCAAGCAGCGAGTTGACAGGAAGAAACCAAGTAGATCCACAATATTTCAGGTTTAGTTTTATTGATTTTAATGAGTTTTAGCTTTTAATCATCTATATTTAAAATGGTGCCCTTGCTTTGTAGTTGGTGTGAGATTAAGGTCACAGTATAGTACTTGGTGTACTTTCACACCGACCGTTCAGGTACAGTGGACCCTCTGCTGCGTGACGTCACTTCCTATTGTTGCTGTTGTAGTGACAGAGACGGAGGGCTTCCAATGCTAAGCAGCGTCTAACCACATTAAAGCTTCAGAGAGGCGGCTTGCTACATTTCCTGGAGCTTGAAATAGTCTTTAGTCGTCTATCCAACATTTTCCACCTCTGTGGAAGCTTAAATTTCTGGTCTGCGTAGTTCTGTAAAGCATTTAACTGCAGAAACTGACCAAACGCCGCCGCCGCCGCTTCTTGCTGCTGCGAGAGAAGAAAAACAAGCTCGGTGAGCGGTGTGCTAAGCTGTGTGATCATTGACAGAGTTCAATACACACAAGCCTCGAGTGATAACTGGTCGGAACGTTGTGCTGCGTGGCTCCGAGGTTCATTAAGAGACCACGGCTGGGAATATTTTTACCCCAGAAGTCGAGGTAAGATCCCAAAAGAGTAATGAGAACTAGCGCAGGTGGCTAACGGAGATGCTAACTAGCTGTTAGCTTAAAATAGGTTTTGGCTCGTTGCCTTGTTTGATCTTAATGCTCTCGTGGTCAGTGTCCTCGATGCTGCCCCACGCGCCACTTGCCTTAGTTGCTTATCAGTTTGGGTATTGTTCAAAGTGTCCTAACCATTTCATTCCTTTCATACGACGATTAAACACGCTTTGGACTTTAAAGGTATTGTTTGTTGACTCTGTTAGCTTGCTACCACACTGCTACGGTGTGGCTGTGTTTACTGAAGTACAGCAGGCTGCTGGTAAAGATGTCCTTAAAATACACAGCCATCCCGTAATAATTTAGATCTAAAATATGTGTTTGTCATTAACTTGGTTATAAGGAAGCGCACTTTGGTCCATACTTAATTAATTCGGTGGAAATCTATTTATAGATTATTCGAAATTTATTATTATAGCACATGTAACAACTGGAATTAACCATAATGCTTTAATTATAGATTAGCTAAGCAATGTTAAAAAGCATGTAAGAAAATAGAAATCCAATAAGAATAATAGCATATAATAATGAATAAAATAAACTAAATGTAGGATTTGACTGAAATGTCCAAGAAAAAGGATGAGACTTAAGCAGAGATTTGAGGGTCTCCAACAGTCTGAGCTGTGTGTGCTGAGGGGTAAACTAATGATTTAGTACAGTCTCTGCAAATGCTCAATTTTGTGTTTCAATTAGGATCTTGAAACATCAGATAAACTGTCTGGTAGACCAGACTTTTTTTTCGGAGTCTGCATGTTTAGAAGATCGTGTTAAAGACATAAGCTGGGCAATTTCAACCTACAAAGTATTTTTTGTTAAAAGATGAGCTGCTGCCCAGATCCAGACCAACACAAAGAGCATTACACTTATCTAATTGTGAAACCAAAAGTACTTTTTTATCAAGTCTTTGATAGAGACTTTACCAATAACTTTGCGTTGGGGAGGAAATTAATGATTTTACAACTATGTTGTTTTGTTTTTTCAGTTGTAAAAGAGCTCACAAAACTAAACTATTTAGAGGATTACATTTTCCAAAGCACATGTCTCTAATTTTAACCAGGGTTCAAATTCACTCTCAAAAGAGCTCTTACATCTTATATGTCTTATAGACACATATTCCTGGATGATATCAATGAAAGAGTGGAAGAGAAATTAATAATAAAAAACTACACCAAAGGTAGTTTATATGGGGTGAAGAGCAGTGGACCTGAAACAGATACTTGAGGAACCCCACACCTGAGAGGGACTGCTGAAGAGCAAATGTTTCTCCACCTTGGGAATCGAAAAACAAGGTTCATGTTTGGTTGATATGAACAGGACTGTACCTTTTTATTACCATCTGTTCAAATCGTGACAACAGGATGTTATGATCTGCGGGATCAAAGGCTGCAACGGGTGTAAGAAATAACAAACACTAATCAGGCCTACTAAACAAACATATATATATATATTATATTTGTGTGTATGTATGACGTAAAATTTTGAGGCTATCTTACAACAATCAGGTTATTGGTAGTAAAAACGTCAAAGCTTTTTTGAGTTTTAATCAGTCCCAAAAATTAATGAATACCCTTGGACTTCATTTTTAGCACCCTTTTTAAGGTTGAAGAACATTGAAGTGGGAGCAGTTGTTATTTTAAATAATTTAATCTTTTTCAATCTGATTTTTTTTAATTCAGGTTAATTTTTTTTACAAGGCATCTTTGAAGAACAATCAACTGTCAAACCCAAGATTTTATTTATTTTTAGATGCAACTGCTTTAGTTTACATTTTGCAAAAAGCAAATGGGAGGTTTTATAGTTTTTTTGTTTAAAACTTTTGACTTTATTTACCTATTTGTTAGGTAGTTCATTGAGAAAAATGCAAATTATAAAGATTTGGTAACACAAAAAAATGTATTTTTTAACTTTCCCTAAAATTGGCAACCAAATGGTTTTTATAAATAAAGATTTTATGCATTGCATCAGCATATTTTGTTATGAAAAGAAACAAAAACTTTACAGTACACCATTGGTACAAGTTGTCATGTTTGAGAAAACAAACTGCTTTACAGTAAAAGGTTATTATTATTCTTATCTTAAAAACAATTCACTCTTACGCTAAGCACAGTAAACTATAGATGGCAATAAAAAGTCTGAAGTCGAGGGAAACCTTATCTGTGTAAACAAACTAGTTCAAACAGTCTTCGCAAAGTTTTGTATGCTCTAAAATATTCAACCCCATCATTTTCACTGAAATACAGTGGATTCTGGTAAACCTATTATCTAACATAAGCTGTTGATTCAGGACTGACCCTGAATAACCAAGGCCTCCCCACAATTATTCAACCAAAACTGCAGGGCACCTTTATATTTAACAAAGCAAAGCTTTGAAGATAATCTACTTCCTTTTTAGATCAAACTGCATAAATCACGTGATTAATTTCTGTTGATGCCAGTAAAATACAGAGTTGATCATTTTTACATGTAATGTAAAGGTTAGGATACCAAGGACGTGTTAAGGAGAGTTGTATTATCTCTCAGATTGGTCATAATGGTGTGCTTGGTTCAGCAGTTTCTGTGTTGTGGAGTTGTATTTCAGGACAACAAAGTGCTTAACATGGTGATTTTTATGCTCCAAGTGCCTTCCTATAAGAGATCACTGATAGGTGCGGATGTTATTGCAAGAAATCACTTTCAGATTACATCTTTACTCCTGTCTCATTGGCTGTATGCCCTGTGTCATTTCTCATTTCTTATTCTGTATTTGGGTGATAATAACCTCTGTTTTGTTTACAGTCAGAACCTATAGTGTCAGGAATGAATATCATTGTTTTATCCAAACATTTAAAGGAAACCTTCTCACTGAAATTACTTTTTTGTTATTGAGTTGTAAAGTTTTGGTTTTATATTTTATCTGTTCGACACTTATTGGTTGTTTGAAATGTTAACAATATATGTTTTAATGTATTTTCTTCTTCAGGTATTGCACAGTGTAGGTTTTAATTTGAGCCACAGCCAGGGACTTGACCAGGAAGAACAGTTTCCATCAGCTTGTCTGCAGCCCCCTACCTACCCCAACAGTCTTCTGCCCCAGCATGAATGAAGTCAGTGTTGTTAGAGAGGGATGGCTCCAAAAGAGAGGTGAGAGGCCCTTTGTATTCAACATCCATCATATGAATGTCCAGCAATCATTTTAGTCAAAATCCTTATTTTGTGTGTTAAATAATCAGCTCAAGGGGCAGATGTTATGGTTTTAGTTTCATGACTAGTAGAGTAGTGCAGCATAATAAGTCGTTGATGCTCAGTTTGTAGTCTTGTGCTGAAAATTGGAGTGATTATTTGTAGAAAAGCCACATATTTAAACCCTGAAGCCAAGTCTCTGTCTGTATCCAGGTGAATACATCAAAACATGGCGGCCTCGTTACTTCATCCTAAAGAGCGATGGGTCCTTTATCGGATACAAAGACAAGCCTGAGGTGTCCAGTGACCTCAGCCAGCCGCCACTCAATAACTTCTCTGTCGCAGGTCAGTTCCTTTTCTGCCTGAATGTCGTGTTTTTTAAGCTCCCATCATGAGGTGCTTCAGTGTTAACCAATGCGGTGCTTCGTAGAGTGCCAGCTGATGAAGACAGAACGCCCCAGGCCCAACACGTTCGTCATTCGGTGTCTGCAATGGACCTCGGTTATTGAGAGGACCTTTCACGTAGACACCAAGGAGGAGAGGTAAAAGTTTTGTTCTATGTAATAAAAGTAATCTTAATGAAAGAGAAAACACTTGGAGATGTTTATAGAATCTTAAAATAAAATTAGATGCATATGTAAATATTCATTCTTGGATTGTTTTTGCATTCCAAAATATTTATAAAATAGTTCCTACACTCAAATATCAGAAAACTAAATTTAAGATTGTTTAGAAGAGATAAACGGAAGCAAAAATTGAATCATTAAGAAAACAAGTCAAAATTGTACCTGCAGTGTTTTAGCCTTTTGCTTTTATTTATTGGGGTTTAAATATTTGTTCCACATACAGCAGACAGCATTTCCACCTTACATATATATATATATATTTATTTTTGTTTAGTTTATTCATTCATTCATATCATTAAAAACAACAAAAAAATCAATACAATTAATATACAAATCATAAATAAATGAAAGGCAGCAGAAGAAGACAAAATCTTATAATATCTGCCCCTAGAATCAGAAAACTCTTCTGTGCACACAGTATTTGCTATCCAAACAAAAAGGCAGAAGAATCTAAGATGACAAACATTCAGAGATGATAATCTAAGAACAGATAATTAAGTTGTGAAGAAAAAAAAACAGCACTCAAGTGGTTCAAAATTACAAGGAAGATGTTGAACAAAACATGGTTTCCTGCTAAACGTGTCTTAAAAGCACTGCCAAAAACAATAGCTGTCACACAAATTTAATCCAACATCTAAAATGTCATAAACCACTAAAAAATAAAAGCTTTAAACTAGGGGTGCACAATAGTTATCAAACAAACAACTTTCTCACTAGAAAAAGAATTAGAATACTCTGTGCTGAAAAACAACTCATTGGGTCATTTTAATAATTATTAATATTATTTTACCAATTAACCATGTATGTTATTCGCAAACTTTATAATTATAAACATAAAAAGGTCGTAACAACTACTCCCAATTTGAGAACATGTAATATCCTATACCTCTTGAACGCAGCACTGAGTCTGTCTGCTATAATGCTTAAAACAACAAGCTAGCCTTCAAGAACTCATCGAGACTTAAATCTTTTGACAAATCCAAAAAATATCCAGAGAGGAGGCAAATCTCAAGCAGTTTAACGATGGAAATGATGGAGCTTGACAAGCAGCCGTTCACCCTCACTAAAGACTGAAGCTTTTATCTCTGTTAGCCACAATTTACCAGCCAAGCTGCTGCTAACTCTGTGTTCCTGTAAGTATGATGCAGTCATAAAGCATTCACACTCTCAGAAGCACTGTTTCAGGTAGAAACATGTTTTAAATGATATATTATTAATAATAAAAACAAATGTACTTTGAATCTATCTTGTGTTAGTGCATTATCTGTTTTGAACTTATGGAATGACTTTTTCTCTTTTGTTTAAATCTGAGATCAGTGTTAAAGGTCTTTTTTTATAATCAATGTGCCTATTTAAAAAAATGGCCATTTGAGAAATTGTTTTGTTTGATATACTTTAAGAAATGTTTGTTTGTAAGAGTTTATTTCAAATAGTATAATTTACACTGTCATTTGGTTTTGGTCTTATTTATTTTATAATTTTACTCATTTTTGACTAGTCTTATGTTATGACTCTTATGTTATCAGTTATCGGCCGTTAAAAAGAGAAAGTTATCAGTTATCGATATCGGTTCTTAAAATAAGTTATTGTGCATCCCTACAGATTTTTAAAATTGTTAACGATATCATGCAGTAACACATTTATTTTGATATAGAATACATTCTCAAAGGAACTAATTCTGCAAATAAAAGAAACTAACTCTAATTTAGTGCATTGGTAAAATTATAAACATCAAGGGCAAACTTGTAAAATTGGAGTTTAATCTTGAAACAAAACTGTCTCAAGTTTCAAAGGATTTAAACTAAAAAGGAATTGACAGAGAAAGTGTTGTTGGATACATTAGTTTTTTAAGAAACTAAGAATAATTTTCTTGATCACTAAGAAGTGATGGAAT
>JARVGW010000624.1:7703423-7722837 GCA_031762495.1 Anablepsoides rubrolineatus | reverse complement strand
GATTTGCAAAATCAAAACAAAATTCAACGGTTATCCAACACGACCGCTTGATGTTGATTCAACGGTGACTAGACGTCGAAATGCCAGCTGGGGTGGTTTGAGAGCAGATATTAATGTGCAGTGCCGGCTCTAGCCATCTTGGTGCCCTAGGCGAGTTGAGTTATATCAAACACACACTCATGCCGCTCCCTCCCTCTTCTCAACTTCCCCTCTGCTCGCAGCTCTGTCTCTGCGCTTCATCACAGACAGGGTTTTTTTCATCCAATCAAAGCACTTATTGCAAATCTACTAAACTGGAGGCTGAAGTAACAAAATCTTAGATGTATTAAATCAGCAAAATATAATATATTTAAATGTTGTAGCCCAACAATATTTAGTTAAGCATAAAAATGTGGTCACTGTCATTGTGTATTTTAGAAAATATTTGTAAAACACATTAGGATTTATTACTTGTTGGTTTTGATATGATTTGTAGATATTCAAGTTCTACTAAGAACCATACAACAGAATATCAGCAATGAAGAGGGACTAATAAATTAATATGAATATCTATAAATAATATCAAAACCAACAGTAATTTACCTTAATGTAATTAAGAACTTAGTCGAGCAAGCAGGGAGGGAAGCGTGTGTGTGTGTGTGTGTGAGTGATTTGAAAGCACATATCTGATCTCAAATCAGTGTTACTGCATGCTCAAGCTGATGGCACAAATGTAATGCCATAAAAACTAGAATTTAGGTATGTAATTTTGAGAAACTAGAAATGCAAAACCTTTTTTTTTTCCTCAACAGTTTTCAGACGCATTTACTCATCTCTAAGAAAACGCACTGCATCTAGAAGCACTGGTAAGAAAATTATATGAAAAATGTTTTGTAGCAGGACATGCCTTTGGCCTGCAGGGTGTGCTGCAGGATAAGTGTTTTTCTATAGGATACCAGGGTTAATGGTGCTACTGTGGGAGCTTGAGATTTTTGATCTTCATTTTATTTTGAATATTTAACTTTAACAAGAGATCAGTCATTTTAATGTCAAAATGTTTTAATTTTTACAAACTCAAATTATTCATAATTTTCCTCTTTTATTGTTTTTCTCCTCAGGAAGATATTTAAAGAAGAAACAAACATCAGGTAATTAAATAAAAACTAGATTATCACCCGCTGCTGTAGGTGGAGTAATAATGGTTTTTGTCTGTGTTTAGGTGCATGAATTCATTTGTCTGTACTGTTAGCTAAATGTCTTATGAACTGGTTGACAAACATGAATGCAACTCTTAGAAAACATAAGACAATTTGTGTTTGGTAGAACATTTTTTTGTTGCAACAATAAATCTTAGAATGCTAAAAAGCCTGTTAAATTCCATTTTGAAAGGTGTCACATTTGTAAGGAACATGCATTTGTGTGATGAGAAGTAGGGCTGAGCATGTGGGATGCACACAGGGATACTTTGTTAAATCCTCTCTGCCAATGACTTGTTTGGTGTTTGGTGGACTGGATGATTAAAGCTTGAAGAAACAAGATATATGGGAAATTTAACAATTTATTCATTTAACAAACAACAGCATCAGTAGCCTGTGGAAGAACCATACACAGCCACAACAGCCTAGCACCCCCTCCTCATAGTCACCAGTTTAGTAGCACACTGCTGTAGGATGGTATCCCATTCTTCAACCAGCATTTGTTGCAAATCAGCCATCATGGTTGTGTTGGTCTCTATGGCACGAACAGCACGCCTGAGCTGATCTCACAAATTCTGGAGGTGATAAACCACATTCTGTGGAAACGGGTGTTGCCATCTGATAGGATAGAGTTCAGTCCCAGACTGTGGAGAAATGGGATTGCCACTGGTTGCAGAATCTCGATACCTGATTGGCAGCATCTGGGGGGACCAGAAGCTCAAAACAAGTGTAAATAGCAACAGCAGTAAGCTCTAGTGCTCATCCTACAAATGCATATTCCTTATAAATGTGGCACAATTTAAAAGAGAAATGATGTGATAAATTATTCATCAATTATTTATAAATTGGAACTTGAGCACCTGTTTGAGTATGTTCTCTAGTTATTGCACCTTAAAGCTCATTCATGACCTGATGAGTGGATGTAAACTACTAATCTCTTCTACAAATGTTGGCTTTGATTTTCTTTTCTAAAACATCCACTGAATGCAGCGACGGAGTCCACAAAGTCCAGAGACCCTCTGCTGCAGCTGGTGTCCCTGCAGGAGGCTTCAGGCTGCTGGTCGCTCTGCCCGCCTTTAGCTGCTGCTCTGGGAAAAACCACAGAGGAGGTGGTCAAAACAAAGCCTGCGTCGGTGGGTTGTTGTCACCTGAAACGTTAAATAAGTTTGAGTCGCAGCAACAGAGAAATGGTATTTCAAAGCGACTTAAAATGATCTAATTTTACTCGTTTTTTCACTTTTATTTTGTTGAATTAGAGCAAAAAGGAGGTGTGGGCCACCATTTTGGCTCTGATCTGGATTCATGGGTTTAAAATGGATGCAAAGGTGGAGTGGGAGCTTCTTGCAATGAAAGCAACATCCTGGCTCTGTGGTAATGGAGGTAAGGAAACTATTGATAACAATAGCTGCTAAAGAGTTATTTTTAGCTACATGTGCAGCTCTTTGTTCATACTCGGTTTGATTTACTCGTTGTGCTTCTGTTCTTCAGCTGCGTGGATACCTGAGTGTGTGGAAGCTGGAAATAAACTGTTGGGTTGTGACGTGCAGGAAGGTGAGCTGGGACTCTGAGCTTTATACTGAGGGTACTGCTTCAGGATTAGTACACAGAAACTGTGTACTAATATGTGTGTAATATGTGTTTGATAATACTGCACTTTTGTCTCACAGTGTTTTATATTTCATCTACCTCAAAATGTAATAGTAAACAGAAATCTACACCTTATAATTCTTGCTGTTTATCTGATTTTAATCCAGATAAAACCCTCCAAATAAGAAATAAATATTACATGTTTTCATTGTTATTTTATCTGTAATGTTTATATGTATTATATAATAAGTATTTTGCAGAGCAGTAATAAACTGCAAAACCAAATAATTTGTGCACAAAAATAACTTTATTACATTTCACTGTGTTGGTAGTTCTTTGGGAACTTAATGATAAAAAAATTAAGTTTCACTATGTTTTTATAAACTTCTATGACAATATATTTCTTTTTGGTACTCAAGTCTAATTGTTCCTTTGCAATAAAATGATCTTAACCCTTCAAATTTGTTTTATTTTATTTTTTACTTTATATAACATCTTTAACATGGATGCACAGATAAAATACCTGATCAGATATAATAAAAAATGAAGTTTTTAGTTTAGTTTAAATTTAATTGTTGATATTTGGCTCTAAGTTGCACATGTCCTGTGACTTTAATACTTGCTTGAACAAATATAATTATAACTGAACATTCCTTGTGCTTTAATAAAGGTAAACAGATAAAATGTGAGCTTTAATCTAGTTAACTGTAATTGAAGCTGAATTATAAACTCTGACCACACAGTGTTTGGTGTTCACTTCCTACATCAGCAGAATAATAAGATGATGGAAACATCTGTTTTCAGCTTAGCAGCATGAATGTGAGCTTATTTAAAAAAAAGAGAGAAAAGAACTGTGGTACCTGCAGACACAAATCCTTTTCTTTAAAGTTAGCCATTGTGTTGAGTATTTTTGACTCAACGTTGCAGCAGAGTGCTGTGTATGTATATAAGCTTGTGTAGTTTGATGTTTTCTTTTTTCTTCCTGTGAAGCAACGTCTTTGATATGTTTTTTATGATGGAGCATTGGCGAGGACACAGCAGGGAGGGATACCTGGTACTTTATGTTCTGCTGAAACTTGGCTGCAGGAACACTGAACACAGAACTGACAGACTGCAAATAGGAAAGAAGGTGGAATTACTTTGTTTCCATACAAGAAAGATGACACGAGGAAAAATAACATCACAGTTAAACACAACTTACCAGTGAACAGAGACAGTCCAGACTTCATATATATATATATATATATATATATATATATATATATGTCCCCTAATTCTAACATTCTTCAACAGACAACATGAGTCACATATTGCCATGTTGCTCTCTTAAGACTTATCATTGACATTCCACAGTCATCTTTGAGTTCATACAGTATATGGTCAGTGGATAAGTGACACAAAAATATGCAACAGCTTTCCCCTTCAGCTGAGCTGTTAACATTAACGTTGATCAATAACATTTATAGACGTAAGTTAGTGCTTCTTATTTTAGCTTATAAATTTAGCAAGTGCTTTAGTGCTTTAGGGCAGTGTTTCTTAACTCCAGTCCTCAAGGTCCACTCTCCTGTATGTTTTAGATGTTTCCCTACTTTGGCACACTTGATTTGAATGAATGACTGATTGACATGGTTCTGGAGAACTTAAAGACCTGCTAAAGAACAGGGAAACAACTAAAACATGCAGGATAGTGGTCCTTGAGGACTGGAGTTGAGAAACACTGCTTTAGGGGAACCGTGCCCACCACTGTATATTATTTGCAGGGGGAATGGAGTGAAGGTTGTTTATAATATTAGGGATCAGAATGCTTGCAGATAATGAATGCTTTAAGTTGATGTGAGGTCAATTTACAAATTCTTGAAAGAAACCAGAAGAAAACCTTTTAGGAAGATAATCACTTACAAATCTAATATTCAAAAAGAGAAACTGGAGTCTTATTAGGCAGTCTAATCAGCATAAGGATTTAAAATCTACTGAGTGATGGAATATGAAGGTTTGTGTGCAGGAGGAATGAAACCTTCATTTAATTTTGTAAGTGAGAACATTTGCCAAAGAGACAGAGTGATTCTAAAATTGTTCAAGACGTAATAAGAGACTTACACTGAAAAACACATACTTATGGTAATTAAATTTTTTTTAGATTTATTTAAAAACAAAGATGTTAACTGTTTCCACTCAACTGAATTGAATTATACATTATAACTCCTAACTATTAAACACATCTACTTTACAATGGCTTTAAGTTAAAGTAAAAGTAAAATAGATGCATTAGCTTGACTCTTTAAAACTCATCTTAAATCCAATTGTTTTCTTTGGCTTTTGACATTGTGTAAGGGGATGTGTTGTCCATTTTTGACCAGATTCCTTTTTTGTTTTGTAGAAATTTTCTTGATTTTATTGTAAACTTTTCTTATTATATTTTTGCCATTTTGCTGTTTTTATTTTTCCTGTGCTTTTTGATTGAGTTTGTTTTGCCATGTTTGAATGTTGACTCTGTACAGCACTTTGGTCTGCTGTGGTGCATAAAGTGCTGCAGCTATAGATAAAGTAGGATTAGATTAGATTTGATTAAATTACCTTAATTCAGTTGAGTGGAAACAGCAGACATAATCTTTTTAATTAAATCCATCATATCTGTTTTTTTGAGTGTAGAAAACTCGATCTGTAAATCTGCAGAAAGGTTGTGTTCTGATTTGTTTGGTCTCTAATGTGACAGGAGAGTTCTCTTGTGAAGACCTACTCTGAAGTTGTTTCTCAGACTCTTTGGATGTTGGGGTTTTAAGTTTTCATAGGTCTTACATCATCTACTATTTAATTGGGCCGGCTTGTTGGGTGACAAACTATCAAAGTTCAGTTCACTGTCTTTATTATGAATGTTTTGTTCCAGGAGCTCATTTGTCATCATAAAACCCAGGTTCCCCATGACTTCAGACGGAGTTATACTCACCAGCCACTTAATTAAGTATACTTGTTCAATTCAAATATCTAATTATTGACAAGATGTAACTAGGATGAAAATATGCCACAAATACAAAATATGGAATGTACAGTATATCATTTAATTTTACATAGATATTATTATTTAAACTGGAGTCACATTACGATACAATGTACCCACAACATTGTTTTCACATTTAATCCTGTGTGCAGTGTGTGGTTAAAAGAAATTAGATCAACTTTAAATGAATTTTATTCTATTTTAAACTGTTACATTTTAGTCTCCTTTGGTTCCAAATACATGGTGTACTGTTATCACCTGCTTCAGTGAAAGTTGCGTAAATGTAGTTAACTGTGTGTATGTGTGTGCATATGGTTAGCAAAATCTTTTTAGTATTTGGAGTCAGTTCAATTCAAGATGGCTGCCACAACTAACACCTTAGAAACAAAAAGGCTACAACTCAGATTTGATCAAATCTGCTGTGGTTCTAGCTGAGAGTCATTCTCAACAAATACTGACAAGCAGCTGATTAAAAAATATATATATTTCTGCTCCACTTCCCTTCTCCTCTATTTGTTTGTGACCTGAATATGCAGTTTTTCTGCGGCTCCATGACCTTTTAATGTTAATGTGCTCTTTTCTCGCAGCCAGTGTTTGTGCTGTCCTGCCATGACAGGTGCTCCTGACTCGGGTTTTAATCTGTGGACGTGTTACGAGTATCACGTTTAGAGGTTATAAATTAAACCCAGAGCTCCAAATTTGAAGTGTTTGTTTACAAGAATGAGGAATTGCTGGTGCTCGGGAGAAAGCTGCAGAAGAGGAGATGTGGTAAGTTTTCAGAAACTGATATAATGATCTGAGGTTTCACAAAAAAAGTCTGACTTATGTAGGGTTCCTTCCTTTTAAAGCTGTGGAGAGAGCGAGGACTGGGGGATTCCAGGGTGGCTGACAGACCAAGGAGACCAGGAGAGTTGTGTAGTGGCTGGAGAGGGACATGACAGACCTTGTAACTGGTGGGTAAGATGTTTGACTTGGAGGTTATGGTTGTGTTGTAGAGTGGCAGCTCAAGGGTTGAGGATCTGTGGGTTCATCCAGACAGTGTGGAGGAGCTGAAGTTTAGGGAAACGGATTAATAGCATCAGAAAAACTCTGTACACAAGGGTCTCTAGAGCTGGACACAGTGCCATAGGTTGTTCCAGCAGAGTCCAGTGGCTCCAGCCAGCCTTGAGTACCTGAGTAGCTGCAGGCGCTTGACTCCATCCTGCCACTCTGGAGCTGCAAGGAAGGTGTTACAGACAACAGTACCCCAGAATCAAAAAGAAACATGAAAAAGATCCACAACACATACTGTCATTATATCCTACCTCTCAGCTAATATCAGGAATTTAAAATTAGCTTACTTAAACAGAATTATTAAGCATGGTTTAATGATTGTTATGACCTGATGTTGCAACATAGGTCAAGGTAAGTAAAAGAAAAAAGACAAAAAGATATGGGATACCTGGTTTTGTAAAACCCAAAATTCTTATTTTGAGTGTTACTTGTCCTTGAGTTTGTTTCTGCAGCAGAAAAAAAAAGCTAGTTTATTGTTAATTACCTTTTCTCAAGCTTCAAATTGTTGAAAGTAACTGAAACAACTTGTCTGGTAAAACAGATGGTGGAATAATGGCCTTTTTTTCCCCCCTATTTTTTTTAATCCCTGAAATTTGAGACAGAAGTCGTCAGAAGAGCAGGTGTCTCAATCTGTCAAGCTTGGAAGACACACCCGAGGCTTCTGGAGTTTGTTCTGCCTATTCAAGGTCATTACCACAGAATGTGGAGCAGTAAACAGCACCGTCAGAAGTGCTGTTCACACAGTTTTAATGAACTAAAGTCACTGAACACCACAGACCTTTGTCACGGAGCTATGGTATAATTCAGCTTTTTAAGTCATGACAGTATTAAAGAGAGAATTGTGAAACATAATACACATGCAGTAAATTTTGCAGTGTTAAATCAACACTTTAACACTGCACTCGGGTCTATTTGGTCCTTATCTGAATTGGTGTTATTTTAACTCTTTCGATAATGTTACATTTTCAGACTACAATTTAACTCTGACTAACACTTTACAGTGTTAATAAAACTTAACACCACACGTCAAATAACTGATGAGAGTAATTAAGATTCTAAGCAGAGTTAATAAGGTACTCCACATAAACCTGAACAAAACAATTTTTAAACTCATGAACTTCTTTAATAGTCATAAACATGCAAAAAACAATTTCTACAAGATTACCCAGCATTCCTTGCTGTGAAAAGTCTGGTTTGTCTGACATGAGGTGAAAGAGGGCGGAGCTTTTCAGAATGCTTCTTTCAACACTGCATGGTGTCATAATAACACTGTTAAGTGTTAAATAAAACTTATCCGTGGGCGGAGCTTATTTAACACTGTCCAGTGTTGAGACAACACTGAGGAAATCAACACTGTAAATTAACACCAACACTGGATGTCAGTTTACTCATCAAGTGTTAAAATAACACTAGGGGGAGTAAAATTGACTCTGAAAAGTTTGACACTGGCATTTTAACACTTTACAGTGTAGGTACATAGAGTACCTTTGGTGACCATGAAAAATATGAGCACATTAAAACAGTTCAAGAATTAAAGCACAGTAATGATGTGCTCATAGATTTCTAACACTAAACTAAAGATAGTCACTATTAAGTCTGTCACTAAAATACTATAAAGGGATTGTTTGGTGTTCTGTAGAGTTGTTATCAGCAGCCCATTTTACCTGTAAAAAGCTGCTTGTTGTGTTATGAGCTTTAAAAGATCAGGCATGCGTTCTCTCATATAATCAGAGAAAGCATCAGATTCTTGCCATCTTAAAGCAACTTTAGTGTCAAAAGTCTCACAGTGGTTTATGTTTACCTTGTTTTATATCTCTTTTCATTGTGCACTGCATTAGGCCCATGTCCCACCCTACACTCCCACACAACTCGTTTTGAGGCTGTCTCTTTAAATCCAAATGAGGTGTTTCACTCCCCGCCCCCCATCAATTTCAGACCGATTCATTCTAGCTTGATAGACTAGCAGTGCATAAAACAGTCAACAAGGGAGGATTTTCCATCCAGCCATACATGTTGGAGTCAGAGTCTCAAAAGAAAAAAAAAAGAAAACAAGTCCAAATCATGATTCCAATTCAGATCCATATTCAAATATAATTTCAGTCTACTTGTTTCTTATTATAAAGCATTACATTTACACACAGTACATTTGTTCTGTCATAATGTACTGTATATCTATATTCCATTATAGTGAGAGTTATGAAATGATGATTAGTAAACTGTTTACTATCTGAGGAAGTCAGCAGATTGTGTCAATTTTTCACTTCAGTGCAGTTAACCATTAGCATATTATCATCAGTCAAAAGGAACCTTCAGCAGAACCAGGCTCAGGATGAGCGGCCATCTGTCTTGGCTGGTCAGAGTTTGAGAGGACAGAAGGATTAGTGCAGCTGTGGATTCTATGTGAAGAGAAACAAAGAAAAACAAAACATATTGTATGAGAGATGAGAGCGTAAAGACTGCAGCAGGGTGAGAAAATATGGTCAGTTTGACCTCCAGCATAAGCCCTATAGTAACATTATTACTAGGGGTAGTTCAGGAAACCCAAACCAACCCTAATGATTGGATTTATCAAAAAAAGAGAAGTCTAAACCCAAGTTAGGATGTCAGCCTCGTGGACAGAAACTGAGAGTTGGTTCCGCAAGAGAGGAGTCTGCTAACTGAAAGATCTGCCTCCCATTCTACATTTAGATACTCACACAATAAACCTGCAATCTGCAAATGATATGCTCTGTTATAGAATTAAACAATAAGTCATTTTAATTTAAGATGGTTGTTAGAAGTAAGATTTTATATTTCATTCTGATTTTGACAGGAAGCCAATGAAGAGTGGCTAAAATTGAAGAAATACGTTCACTTTTTCATCAAAAATATAAATTATGTGCTAGATCACATGTTATCAATACACTCTATGTAATATATATATATATATATAAATTTGGTGTCACCAAGTCAAAGTAAATTGTTCTCAACCTGAAAAGAGTTCTATATATAATTGGAGACACAGGCTGTGACAGGCGCCATCAGCTCGCCCTGACAAAGACTCTGGCACGTCACTTGTTAGTGAGACAGATTTAGGCCTATGGGGGGACTTGTTACTATGGTAGACAGCATGCAACACTGATACCCGCTGTCACAATGCGACGCCTGCCAAAGCTCCTGCGGTTGAGATCGTATAAATAGTTTCCTAATCTGTGTAACTAATGCACGATGTGGATCTTCATTCATTACCACCAGCCTCGTGTTCCGTCTTCAAAGAACTCTGATCTTCATGCACCGCATCGCGTTTAAGTTTGGTGTGTTTCTGTCTAAACTGTAACAAAAGATCTCACTGTGTTTAGTGTTGTTGTTTTTTACTGGGTCGTTTGCATAAAGGGTCATTACAGCTGATTTGATCCAAACCTTTTCGCAGACCTCCAGCCAACACTTTATTAACTGGTTTCCAAGGCAACCCAAACCAGCGGTACCAATTAGAACTGACAAAGAATACCTGAGCATTAAACTGCTTGGAGCTCAGAAAAAGAGAGAGAGAGAGAGATGTAAGCTAAAAGCAAACACATGAAATAACAGAAGTGTGGCGGAGGCTTCCAGAGTCAGCAGCTTTGCATCAGCATGCACCTGTGGGCTCACATGTGTCTGCTTTATTCATTAGACAGGACAGATTTAATTAAACCTGTTATCCTCCTCTGTTCTCTCTCAGCTGAACCTGTGTGTGTGTGTGTTTATGTGTGTGTGTGTGTGGTTCCAGCTGCAGGCAGAAAACCAGATCAATAAAAAATAGTTTAAACGGGCTGATGTTTCCTTTTTTTTTTTTTTGTCTAGAACCATTAATGGAAAACTGTGGCCTCTGAGCGGCTCATCAGTGTGTGTGTGTGTGTGTGTGTCCACTTGTTTCTGCTACAAGGTGAGGACCGTCATTTTTAACCATCAAAGTGAGGACATTTTCCTAGTCCTCACTTTTTTGAAGCTCTACTAGTTTAGGTTTAGAGATATGGTGTGAATTAAGTTTTGGTTCAGGTTAGGGTTAACTATAGACCAGTAATGGTTAGTTTCAGGGAAAATGTCTGGGTTAGGCATAAATGCAGTTACAAAAATGAATGGAAGTCAATAAAAAGTCCTCAGTTTGATGCAAGTACAAGGATGTGTGTGTACATGTTTTTGCTACATCACGGGGACCATTTTCCAGACAAACACAGCCGTGTGGGAACCAACACTTGAGTTTATGTTAGATTTAGAGTCAGGGGTGTGCTGGGGTGATTAGGTTCAGGATAAAGGGTCGGCTGTAGGAATGACTGAAAAATTAATGGAAGTCAACCCAGAGTCCCCATGAGGATAGAAAAATCAACGCGTGTGTGTGTGAGTGAGTTGACAGCCTTTTGCAATTCAGTGACAGATCTACCTTATTGAATAACTGACTAGCTTTACCCCATGGTGTTTGGTGTGTGTGTGTTTGTGTGTGTGTGTATGCCAGTGTCTCTGAGTTAAAACTATCAGAATCACTGACCTTTGGTGTAAACCTTTTTAGCACATTCCTCTGAGGTGAGAACAGTTTTATCCACTCCCGGAATCCACATCAGTCATATCTCAACTCTGTATTCTGCCAAAAAGCAGTTTGAAAACTGTTCATCACTCACTGCAGCAAGGTTTGCTTGTGTGTGTGTGTGTGTGTGTGATTGTTAGCAAAATCTTTCTCAAACCACTGGACAGATTTGATCAAACTCTCTGAATGTTATCAAAGATGCATTGAACAAACCTTTGGGTTAACCCAATTCAAGATGGCAGCCATCACTTGATTAACATCAGTTGACACAAACATGGCTATAACTTGGTTAAAAGTACAGATAATGAACTACACTTTGTAGCTGAGAGTATTTTTTAAGGTTTGATGCAAAGCAATGCACACTAGTTTTTACAGAGTAAAAACCATGTCTAGTTATTATTTAGATTTTGCACAATGTCTGAACTTTTTCAGAAAGTGAGACTGTAAAACCAACTATTTTAAATTAAAGGAGAAAAAAAGTGTTTTTTGAGTTGATACTAGTTGAAAGAAAAGCATATAATAAGCTTGTTGAGAAATTTTCATACCTCAAATATTTCATACCGACTCAAATAAAAAAATTGAAAAAGCTCCTCGGGATGTTTTGGCCATTTTCCACCCCACCCTTCCAGGCGTCAGGTTGTGCCATAAGGCTGTCGCCAGGATTCATACAGTCGTTCAGTAGTGAGTGGAGGAGTAGATCTAAAATTAACAAGAAGAAATGTTAAGATTGGAATCATATTGGTTTGATTTCAGTTTCTTTATGGAAACTCGCACTTTAATGTCAAACTTTTAAGCACATTATCTACATTTTCTTACCGAAACATGGAAATACACAAAGAAAAAACCCCAGAAAAATCACAACAAAACAAACTTTAAAACAGCCAATATGTTGAAAGTTACCTAGCTTCAAAGTTTCAGTGTTTTCTCTCTTCATCTTCATTTATTTAACTCAGTCTTATTCTTTTCTCCGCAGCATCACTCTGTCTTTTGTTTTTCATCACTCGGTTTTGAAAAAGGCTTTAAAGGGGTTTAGGCGTAGCCCTTTCCATGGTAACACAGCCCTCATTCTTACACACACACACACATTTTCTCTCTGCCTCTCATCTCATGATGATGCCCTGCCCTGCGCTTCAACGCTGTTTCATCCCTCCTCCTCCTCATCTACGCTCCCTTTCCCCTTTTCTCTCTCTCTTGTTCTCTCGCTTGTTGTTTCTCCCACATATTCACACACTCAGCCTGTCCTCCCGTTCCTTGCTGGTCGCCCTGCTGATGCTGCAGCACCCTCCGACTGCGAGATGTTCACTCCAGCCTCCAAAGGATCTGCAGTGGAGTCGAGGTAAGACTCTCACACGTGTTTTCTCCTGGAACAGGGGCACTGCAAACATGTTCATGCTGCTTTTTGTTAGACGCTCACAAAAGCTCGCTGGATGCCGAGTGACTGATTTGACAGTGTGTGTTTGTGATTGGAGAGAGGGGACTCTCCAGCTGGAGTGGTGGGACTTGTGTTCCAGGAGTTGCAGGTGAACTGACACCTGTGATCTTCATCCTCTCCGCCTCCTACTTTTTTTTTCCTGTTAGACTTGAGTGAAACATTGCTGTGTTTTCTGTGCAAAGTAGGTGTGTGTGTGTGGGTTTGTTTTTGGTGACATTTGGGGCAATTTTAGGACAAAATCCCTACCTTTGGGGACAACATGGTGCATTTGGAGACATTAGTTGAGTCCCTGTTTGGTTTAAATGCCATTGGTGGGTTGGGGGTTCCGTTTAGGACGAAGGTGTGAATTGACTTTAGGTTAGTTTTAAGGTCAGGTAGGTACCTGTGAGGTTAGCCTTAGGGTTTGTGGTCAGGGTTAGGCTGCAGAAATGTAATGGAAGTCAATGGAATGTCCCCAAATGGATAGCTGGGCAAACCTGCGTCTGTGTGTGAATGCAGAGAAAGAGCTCTCGGGAGCGCAGCGGTACGCAAATTGCCTTGCCTGATGTGGTGCAACAGAGCTGCAATGTTTTCTGGTGGTGCTCTGATGGTGTTGGGTGAATATGTGTGCAGGGATGGAGACAGGAGGTATGAAGTTTATGGCTTTTGGCAAGTCTGAGTGGGTGGATAATCAGCATTTCTTGATATTTGCACAAATCAATCGGGTAGAGAAACGAAAAATGCTTTAAAAAATGCAACACATAAATGAACACAGGGATGTTTCTTGCTTTATGAGAAGAAAAAAGTAATATGGGGGATGTTCTAATGTTCTGCAGTGAGCTCGTTTCACGATCATGAATCTTGCAGTTTTTGTTCCAGTGGGAGCTCGTTCATCCTGACATACAGCACGCTGCAGGCGAGTGTTAAATGTGAAAGAAAAGAAAGTCCCCCTGAGGACATGTGGGTTCCTGCTGTTTGTTGTGCCGAGGGAGAAATGCTGTTTGAGTCGTGTTTATCCCACAGAAGCAACACGAGTCTCTTAATATCAGACATTCAGCATCCTTGAAAACATCTGGTGTCCTGGTAGTTAATTGTTTTCATTCTACGTGCTGATGGGTCCATTATGTGCTGTTTTTTTTTTCCTCATCTGTTGAAGGTGAATTGCTTTGAACAATCATTTCCACCTCATTTGTCCACATTCTCAATTAAGCTTCTTAAAATGTTGCCAGAAAATGTTCAAGCCTGGCTGAGCAAAGTGTGCAAAAAGAGACAACTGCAATGAAAACTCACCAAACAAGCTGAAAGATCCTGTTCAAATGAGAGACCTTATTATGCTCAGGGGATCAATTTCATTTTCAGATTTATATATTTATTTACAGGCATGTTTACCACACACACAACTCAGATCCTGTATTTTCCAAAAACTCCTCGGAGACTCAGGAAATTATCATCAAACAATGTGCGACCCCCAGCTTTATATTAGTCCCACCAGATATGATGTCATAGTAAACAAGGATGTACTCTTAAAACAACAAAAATCTCTACTTAAACAAATCTGATTTTGCAAAAAAACATCTGAATTGAAGATGTGCAGTGTGAAAATAGCCTGAATGTCAAAGTTATCGGATATTGAGTAAGGCTGACTCTCAGCTACTGCTTGCACTCGATTTTAGCTCAGTGTCGAAGAAATGTAAGACAAGTATTTAGCTATTTTTTGCTATGTGAGAAGGCACAGAACCAGCATTTATGTTTTTTATTTTATTTATTTATTTTTTACCAGAGCAGCAGAAGCTGTAAATAAATGTTTGTATGTTTGTTGCAATTGAATGAACGAACCTTCAAAGGAAAAACAAATAAATTTCTATTGACCAGCATTAAAATAATACAAGGTTTCATATTTTCTTAGTTTAGATATTGTATTAATTCAACTGAATAGATTCTTAATTATTATTTTTATTGCATTAACTGAACTGTTCTTTGCAAACAATAGCTGTGGGTTGTTTGAGCAGACGTATAACTTCAGGGAGACAGGACTGCCATCAGAAATACACAATCTGTCAGTGTTGTTTATCACAGTGACAGCTTGTCAATATCTTGTTCTTTTTAAAAATAGAGGATGTCTTTACTTGGAGGCTTTAAGTATTCAGCTCCGTGACTGCATCATAATCATCCCATCAACCAAAATATATATAAAAAAATCAAATAAAATGAAAAAAGCAGACTCTCAACTCAGCGAGCCCAGACTAAAAGGTGTTTATAAACGGCTGTTTCAGAGAGTGCAGCAGACGACTCACTTCACCTGCAGCAATTGTACTTTCTGCTCTGAAAAGATAGCAGCTAATCTGCAGCGCTCAGGCTGGGTGAAGTCAGGGTTTGTTTAAATGCATCTGAGAAGGTTGAAAATGGAAATGATTTTAATTGTTGTTTTCAGTCGTGCCACTAATGACTGGAAACAAAATAGTTTTAGTGAAAGGAGTTTTACATTACCATGGGTTTAAAAAGGTGATGGAAAAATAAGCTCCAAAAGCAGCACCAAGTTCCACTGAAATATGCATTTATAAACAGTTCATGGACCGACAGGACAAAGACTGAGTTAATTGGACACAATGACAAGAAATATGATTTGAGGAGATGCTTCCACACCCACTAATTGTCAAGCATGGTGGTGGCTGCATCATGCTGTGGTACCGGTCCACTGGACAAAGTGGATGGAATAAGATTTTTTTTTTCATTTTCACCTTAAGAAAAGCAAAATGTTTGATACTTGAACACAAACAAAGTCCTCCAAAACCTCCCTGAAGCACATAAATCAGCTCTGATGAAAATTTGTGCACCAAGGAAACCATCCATTCATCTTAACCCGCTTCTTCTTTTTGGGGTCATGGGGGTCACTGGTGCCCATATCCAGCAATCACAGGGTACACCCTAGACTGGTTGTAAGTCTGTTATGGAAACCAACCAATTTACATTAACTTTATGATTAAATGGTCTTAATTTGTAGTGCTTTAAGTCCAGGACCTCCAAAGTGCTTTATTACTGCAGTCATTCACACATTGATGGTGATAACACCCTCACACTCCAGTCACCACCTCTTTGAACTTTTTACCATCAGGGAGGTGTTTCAGAGCAATAAAGTCAAGAACAAACAGACTAAAAAAACAGCTTCTACCCTCAAGCTGTTGTTGCCCTGAACAATGCAAATACTGCAGACTCATCCAAACCATGATCACTCAGTAAATGTTTCTGCTCAACTCTGTTTGGTGAAATATAAACACACATCAAGTCCAATATTTCTGATATCCTGAACATATCAAAACTGCTGTTATTTATTTTCTATTTTTATTCTTCCATTTAAACTTTACTTCTCCTATTTCTTTGTATGTATTTATTGTGGTTACTTAATTGCTGTTTTTGAGAACTCTTGTTATTTTTGCACTGCCTTTGAGAGCTGCTCATCTGTAAATCTTGTTGTGCTACTTGTACAATGACAATAAAAAGGAATTCTAATTCTAATAAGCTACAAATAGCCACAGCCGCCCTGGGCACACTGCCATGCACCGGTGCCACTGGACCCTCCACCACAAGCAGGCAAGGTCACTGAAGGACACAAGGGTTAAGACTCACCGCTCGACTCTCCTCCTGTTGCCCCTTTCCTGATTCTGCCTAAAAAGAGAAGAGGGTCTGGGAGTTTCTTTGTAGGAGTTAGTCAAAGACATGATTGGTCAGTTTGGTTTTTGTGGAAGGATTTTGGTAAAGACGTGATTGGTCAGGGGAGGTAGCTTGAGGAACGTGTAGCTCGGTTGAAACGACCAAGAAGCAGAACTTGAGACGGGAAGATGCTGCTGCACAAAATTTGAACACTGTGCATGTGAAGGGATGTGTAACAATCACAGGTTTATAGTAACTAATTTACTTTGTTACAGTACTTAAGTAGTTTTTTTTAAGGATTTGTAATTTCACCAATTATTTTTTTAAATAGCTACTTTTACTTTTATTTTGTTACATTTTAAAGCTAAAAATGATACTTTTACTTCTTTACTTTAAAATGTAACACCTAGTTACTCGTTACAAGTTTAAATTATGTTTCTGCACTCTAAAAAATGAAGTGTTGAATTTACTCAACAAAGTCATGTCAGCTGGCTCCACTAAGCCTAGTTGAGTAAATTGAGCAAAGAATATACATATATCACTCAATGTACTCAACCAGACTTAGTGGAACCAGTTTGGTTCAGTAGATTCAAGTTTATTTCTTAAAGAGTGTGTAAAAGTACTTTTACTTTCCCAATTTTTGTGAACAGTTTTATGACTTTTACTTGAGTAGTCAAAGTAATTTTCTGTTCATGTAATTTTACTTTTACTTACTTATTTTTTTCAAGTACCTTATAGACCTCCGGTAACAATTCAGCTTAGTCAAACAGTCCTATCCTGGCTGGAAAAAAAATAATTTTTGAATCTAAATATTAATATTAGTCATAATTCGAGACAGGAAAGTGCTAATCCCACCAAATTTGAAGCCAATAAATTATTTTTACATCTTCAAAATAATAATTGAGACATTGTTCTGTTTTAAATTAGTGAATACATTATATTTACACGTTCGTAATAATTTCACGTTTACCATTGCTTCTACTTTTAATTTCTCCACAAAGCAGACAATCTGATCAAACACGGTTTACCCAAACTCTGCACACACACCAACAACCTCCCCCTATGTACTGCAGTGACCATTACAGGTCTAATATTGAGCCAGAAGTGTACCAGAAGCCAACTCATGATAACAAAATGTGTGTGGTCATTGTGTAATTTGCTGAAGGACAGTTAACCAAATATTAGAGTTATGTTTGAATATTTTGTCCGTGTGCAGATTAGACAAAAACCACAATACATTCCCACTAAATGCTCATTCAGTTTATTTTGAAATCATTGAAGAATCATTCCACCCAGGAATAATATCAGTTCATCTAACTGTAGCTATGATAAATCTTTCCTCTTCATTTTTCATTAGTGTCTTCTTTTCTCACTTCTATCATTTTGTTTTGCACTTTGCTCTCTGGGTCCTTCTTACAGGTAGCTATCATTTATCTGCTATTTTCCCCTGTTGTGTTGTTTCCCTTCCTGTTATCCGTCCTTCACCATCTTCCTTTGGCTCTAATTTAAAATCCCAAGCAAAAACAAAATAAAATAAAAAATGTCAGAGGCCTTATTCCCTCCATAACTTCTGTGATGAAATCGATGCAAACCTTGATACAGTGACAAATGAGTCGCCTGCTGCAGAGGGGGTTTGCTTTAAACCACCACAGTGTGTTTTTTATTTGTGCGTTCGCATTAAGAGGAAAGAAAAATGCTGGGAGGAAATTGGCCTCCTTGCCTGGTAAACCTGATTAAACAATTTTTCTTTGGACAAAGTGTTTGTGCTTCCCCCTCACCGGGGTGTTTCTCATAAAGGGTTGTCGGCACCTTGTTTATGTGTTTTGCTCTCTGCAGAGCTGCAGTGGAGGGAAAGTGTGTAAATTAACTGGATGTTTGACTCTGATCAATGTAGCCTGGAAGAGTGAAAGCGGGGGCAAAAAAAAAACACAAAAAGGGACGGAGGCAGCTGAAACTGTGGGTGGAGCAGGTTGTGTGTGTGTGTGTGTGTGCACAAGTCACAGTGTGTTAACTTGAGCGTGTTAATCTGGGTGTATGAACGGGCTCACATGTCAGCGTGAGGGAGTACACGTCTGTGTGCACGAGTCCATGCAGGATTGAAGATGTCTGTCATTCCGTTGATGATTGTGTGCGCTCATTTCTGTGTGTGCATATGTGTGTGTGTTTGTGCATGATCTGGAAGAGTGGGCGTATGGGTGGGCTCACTGTCACTTTCATTAAAATCCACCAACAGAGAGAAGGACTATAGGGGGAAATGAAGGGAAATAAAAATAGATTGCAAGAAAGTGGGAAGGTTTAGAGAAGATTAATCGTTTGAGGTTAAGAAATGTGAAGAAAGTAAAAATCAAGAAGGAAATCAAAGTGAAAGCAAAAATTTTCAACAAAATCTAAGATTTGTTCTTTGTTATTTTTCTGTTTCAAAATAAAAACTGAATTTAAAAAACTGTTTTTTTCTTTTATCTAAATGTAAAAATGTAAAATCAAACTAATTAAATGGTAAATAAACTAATATACTATCCTACTAGGATACTCAAAGTGTTTCACACTACAGTCTGTGTCCTCTTTTACTCATCCACACAGCACTCTATTAGATCTCACTACAAAGCTAACATGTACAAATCAATCTGTAGAGAGTAATCAGTGCTTTAAATCACAATCATACACTGATGGGACAAACATCAGAGGCAGTGGGGGATCAGTGTCTTATCCAGGGACACTTCGACAAATGACTGACTAGCGGGGAATCAAACCGCCAACTCTCCCCTTAGCAAAAAGTAGTATATTCAAGTATCCATTAAGTATACTAATTTTAAACTTAAAATAAATAAGTATACTTCCAGTTTACGTTTAAGTACTTATCTGAGATATACTTAACCAAGTTTATCTTAAACTATACTTGGCTTGTACTAAAAGTATTGTGGCGATCGGCGGTATTGTAAGTGTGTGTGATTTAGTATGCATGCTCCCAGCATGCATTGCTGCCGCCGATTGCCTGATTTGGCTTGTTT
>JARVGW010000624.1:7679222-7694918 GCA_031762495.1 Anablepsoides rubrolineatus | reverse complement strand
TTTGATGAGAGGATAACATTATAACATGGTATAAAGCTCCAAAAAGTGGATTTTACATGATATAGCCCCTTTAAAGCTGGATGCAAGACAAGTTAGCATTAACTTAGTGAAGCAGTCCAAGTGTATTTCATTCACGTTTTTCTTTTCCAAAGCAAATTTTGCTCTCTTAAAACAGCACCAGTCTTCAAAATTGTGTAGCTTTTCATGCAAAATCACTAATATCTAAACTGCCTTCAGTTTTACACAAATATTTAGACAGAAATATGATAAAACTCCTGATAGATTTGACCTCTGACTGAAAACTGTCACCCCAATGCTGCTGTTATAGGAGCTGCAATATCAGCTGCAACTGTTAAAATTTAAAATCTTTACAACTTTTATTCAATAGAACCCAGTTTCTGTATGTGTTTAATATCAAAATATTTACTAAAAATATGCAAAAGTGCTATTTGTGTTAGAGTACTTCCTGGAAGTTTCTTTAAAGGATCAATGTTCCAAAATAACTTACATCACAAAAGGCTTAAATTTTGTCCAATTTGCAAAAAGTTTGTATTTTTAACTACCTTTTTTGGGCTCTTTTCCATCATGAGTATATATATATATATATATATATATATATATATATTTAGGACTGTTTTTTACACTTTAACAACACACAAGTAAAGACATCTTGAAATCAATAAACACATCCTACTCAGAGGATTGAGTGCAATCTTGAGAGTAGGATGTGTTCTGACTTTCAGTTCAGTCAATATGATACTAAATACTTTCTCACGCTACACTTTTGACAAAACTGAACTGGATAATACAAGTCAAAAATCTCATTTAAAAAGTTGTCAAGTTCCTGGACAAGACCAACTGTCCTGACAGAGTGGAATCAGTCATCTCTGTGTGGACTGTGGTTGTGACAAATATTTATTTATTTATTTAATTTTGTTATATTGTAAACCCCTTTCTCATACCCCGAGTCTTAAAAATGTGATTTTTTGACCAACACAGTCACAGCAAGAAAGGTTTTATTGGTTTAAAAATCGAGGTCGTCCGAGGATGCTGTTGGTTTTTGTGGATTTTTCCTCCCACACACACACACACACACACACACGCGCACGCTGGCTGCACAGTAGTTTTTATTGTGACCACCTACTGCTACCAAAATAGAATTGGTTTAAAATCACCCACAGGGTTTCAACAAAAAAAGTTCGATTTAACTTAATGAAATTGTGTAACAATTTTACATAACTGTTTTAATTAACTACTGCTGCTGTGTGAATTCTGCTTTTCTAAATAAATTACCAGCCTCCAACTGTGACCACTCACAACCAGAACACACACATATTACACACTCACATACACACTTATTTTAGAATTTGATAACCGCGTTGATGTTCACACAATCCCTCTCATTTGTTGTGAGCAAAAACTGAGTTTTTAATAAATAACATCTTAAAATACCTGAGACATGCATATCCTTCAAATAAAACATCTTTATATTTAAAGAACTTGGTATAATACATGTGATTTTACTAATTTCGTCACATAACTGGCACAGGACGTGACATCAAAGGGGAACTCTTTATAAAAGAGAACTCTCTGTTCTTTGCTTGTGGAAACATTATATGAACTCTGACTATTTGTCTCTCTGATATGTGTGAAAATAATCTAAAGAATCATCAGATTCTTCTTTACAATCTGTGTTGTAGCAATGTTCTGTTCACATGCAGACATTCCCCTTTGACATCACTTCCTGGTACTTCACATGCAAATATCTCAACAACTGTACATCTCAGCGGTGTGAACTTTTCTTTGCAATATGTCATCAATGTTATCGTTCCACATATGCACTCATTACAACACTTAAATGTCACAGGCACTTTAAATTTAGAGCAGATTAGAGTCGCTACATTTGGTATCAATAATTCTGTGTTTTTAGAGGAAAACATGAACAATCATGTCATTTCTTTATGTGAAGTTCTTGGGGATCAGTTCTGTGTGAGCCGCTTGTCTTAGACTGAAAAAACAAGCCGCTAACAAGCTTTACTAAAGGAGGCTGCCTTAGAGATGACAGGCCAGATTGTTCTGTTTGAACAAGTGTTTTGGTTGGTGTGTTCCTTGTTTCTCCGCCTGTACCCAAACATTAACCAACAGCTGATCACAGCTCACACTCATTCATTGAAATTATCTATGATCTTTTGCTTACAATCCTTTAAATCAAATGCACACCATATGTTAGACTACACGTTGTTTAGTTTTAACCCTGAGTGACAGCTGACATCTCAAAGAATGAAAAGTATCTCTAACATAGTATCTCACAAATGAGTGTCGCCTCAGAAAATATCTGGCTCTCTTGTGACAGACAATAGGTGTTTTCAGTTCACAGGGGATCACCTCACAGTACCTATACCTGTTTAAGGTAACTTACCTTATTTTGTCTTGTTTCTGACTGGAGGAGCTGTAGCTCTCATTGTTAGTATCACCTTGTTTACCAAGTTCTCACAGCTCTTGTTTCAGACCAGGCACAATAGGGACTCTAAAGTGACATATGGTCCATATATAAACACATGCTGATTGGCTGAACAAGCTGAATACACCTTTAGAACAAGGACTATTAAAACTGCATTTGCACTGCTAAAGAATGAGCCGTTTATAGTGCCCATAAACAAAATTCACTCGCTCCCTTTGATGTTTTATGCTTTTATTGCAGTTATAAACCAGTTCGTTTAAATTACCATGAAAAACATCATATTCATTGACAAAGGGAAATTAAATTTCTACTGAGTAATACTAATTAAATAAAAACATGTAAAGTAAAAAATAATGTTTGCACAAATATTCACCCCCAAGTTAAACAAAGTAAAGACTGTTGAATATGAGTTATAAGATGGATACAAAAGGAGTTTCAAAGCCATAAGCATCAACAGGGATTCTGATCAATTCAGCGTCAAAAAATGGAAGGAATATGGAACATGTGTAAATCTATTAAGGGCAGAACGTCCTCAAAAACTGATGGATCATGCAGGGAGGAGAAAAGTTCGAGACCACCAAGACACCTTCAGTAGGTGAGATGATAGACTGAGCTACAACAGTTATATCCCTGGTTCTTTACCAGTCTGAGTTTTATAGGAGAGTGGCAAAAAGTGACACTGATGAAGAAAACAAAGTAAACTAACTAAATCTAAACTAAGACTGGCTGCTGAAACACACTTCACCATGAATCTTCCACATGCATGTGGAAAACTCTAATCCATGAACAATTTTCAGCTTCTGCTGGGGAAAGCTAAAGCACTCACAGGCACATTTTCCCTCCAACCAGTTCTGGATCTGCTCTGGGTCTTCTCCCAGTCAAACTCCAGAACCTTCAAAGGGAGGCACCCGCAGGAGCCACCCCAATCAGATGACTCCTTCTTATACTAAGGAGCAGCTTCTCCACTTTTAGCTCCCCCTAAATGATAAAGCTCTTCACCTTATCTTTGGGGCTGAGCCCAGTCACCGTATGAAGATATCTTCTTTCAGCCATTTGTATGTAGGCTCTTTTCTTTTTGGTCATAATTCATAATTTACAACCACTGGTTGAAGGTTGGAACATAGTCTAGTAAATCAAAAGCTCAAGTCTTCATAATGGAACAGTACCTTTAAAGCTGTAGGCCATAGTGTGTCAGTCTTTTAGCTCCATCATCCTATCACTGAACAGTACTCCTAGACTAATATGTCTTATTAGCCTCAGATCCTATGACTCCTTTTTCTAAATGTTTGTAATGCTCTTTAAAGTGCCACTTAAAAAGATTTACCCAGTAGACCCACATCACACAGCCATATTCTTGGTTTATGGTGATGAATGTTGTGTGTTCCACCATCACAAACTTCCTCTGGTGGAATAAAACACGTACTGTGACAAAATTTGTCTGGCTCAGTTCTGGCCCACACAAAGCCCTAACATTTCTAACACTCGGCGCAGGAATCACAAAGACTGATAGTGGCCCAGATGTAGATTGGCAGTTGGTCCACAAAAACCAAAACACAACTTTGGTGACATTGAGAAATCTGGGCCATATAAACCCACACCAAAGTTGGGCCAGTTGTGACATACAGTACCATCTTCAAAACAATGCCATCATTGCCAGACCTGGCCCACATCTGGTTGACAAACCACTTGTTGTTCCAGCAGTCTCACACCTGGAGATTATGACCACTCAGTAGAGGGACTAGCAGTCTTTATAGCAAACTGTCTAAACCCCTAACCCTTATCATTACTGAGGGGTGAGGTTTAAGATGTGAAGCCCTGTGATCTTGGTTCTTCATCTGTCCCACCACAACTCAAACTATTTTTATTTAACTTTACTGAAATAGCCTCCATGTTTTGTAATTTCTAAGCTGTAGGTCCAATGGAGACTTCTCTGATGTTTCCTGGTCTGTCGTTCACTTTAGTTTCTGCAGGGATCCTCAACATATTCTTCATTACACTGCTGTTTTGAATAGTTTCCAATTAGATTGAACCACTTATCTTTTTTTTCTTTCTTATCACTCATTTGTGCATTTTAGCTTTACACCACAGCCTGCAATGTTTATTTGTTTAACTTGTAAATAGCTAAAATGACACAAGAGGTTCTCTAGTACCACCAGTTGAGGAGCCTGACTGAAGCTGAAGAAAGTCAGATGTTTTTATGACTCAAATAAATTATGTTTGTTTTTAAAGGTAAATTGAATAAAACATGTTCTTTCTTTCATTTTCATTGAGATTTTTTTTTACATAAGGAGCTTACAGACCAGTTTATACATTCAAGAGTTTCATTATATGATTGCATCTCTTTAAAAACACATTTATATTTGCTGTAATCAGATAAACTGTTTTCATGGATTTATATTGAGTAAGAACTTACTGATGTTTTCAGATGTAGTTTGAGTGAAGAGTTTTAGCATCTCTTAGAGTTGGTGTACAAAGATTTGCTTCATGACTGCTACAGTTTCTGCAGGTCAATGTCAACCTCTTTAATAATTTAGAACATGCTTGTGAGACACAGAATTAAAATGCTGCACAGATGCTCCAGAGGCCACAAAGATAATTAAATCAATTGAGTTTTTTTTTATAGGTTTAGAATTATAAAACAGGACGTGTGGCTAACATGTGAGGTTAGACTCATTTGTTATCTGTGGTGTTGTTGCACAGGTAGATGAACAAATGATGGGTGTCTCCCTGAGCTCCTGTCTGGTGAACTAGGCTTTGAACTGGGTCTGAATATGAATGAGTGAGTCGTGACTCTTGCTTGAACAGCAGCTCTGTGTGTATGTGTGTGTGTGTGTGTGTGTGTGTGTGTGTGTGTAGGTGTGTAGGTGTATGTGTGTGTGTGTGTGTGTGTGGTCCAGATGCTTGATCTATCAAATAAAATAGTGAAGAGATGAGTGCAATGGAGAAAAGACAGAACAAAGAACAAAATAAGTGATTTTTATATTCTTTTAGTAACATTTATATAATGGGTCACATTAAAAACATTCTTTTGTTGGATATAAAAACAAAACCTTAACAATTTAAAAAATATATTGTAATTTTAACAAAACAAAATTAAATAAATATAATAAATATGTCAATAGCATTTTTGTAAGGAATGCTATTGAAAGATTTAACTATGACAAAGAAATATTTAAAATCAGGATATGTCATGCAATCTGTTAGGGCTCATGGTATGTTATGAGGATGACTATCAGGTACTACCACATCGAAATTTATCTCAATATGTGTAAAACAGGCTGATGTATGGGCATAGATGTGGTGGCCATCTTAAATTGGATTCCAAGACTTTACTGTAGTTGTAAAGAAACATTAAATGATCACCTTCTGAGAGTTTTTAATTAGTCTAGTAATTTATGTGAGCTATTTTGCTAACAAAAAAGACAAAATAACAGACAGAATTACATGATTTCATATTGACAGGTGATAAAAAACAACTATAAATCCATTATCTTCTCTGTTCTGTCCTGTAAATGCTCTAAGAGTGTCTGAGATTCATACTCACACTAAACTCCAGGTTTCAATCTGTTTTTTTTTTTTTTGGTCTAACCTAATGAAAAATGTATGAGGAGGAATACACAGGAGGATCAAGCCATTTAAAAAGAGGAAAACAGAAGAAATAGGAGGTGAAGAAGTGTCAGTGGAAGGCCAAAGCTACAACATCAGATGGATTGCTCACTTTCAAGGTTTTGACCATGGAGCCTCTTTTTTTTTCCTTATTCTCTGTCCTTCCTGCCCTCAGTGGACAGAATGCTTTTTATTCCTCACCTGCTCCAACTATATCCTCCCTCTTCTCTCCAGCTGTCTCCTTTCTCCTCTGTTATTAATCCCTCTGCTCTCTCCTCCTCCACCGCACACACAACACCTCATTAATAACTGCATAATCAAACCGGTGTACCCATGCTCTCTGAGTGTGTCTGTGTGTGTGAGTGAGCAAACACATGCATCTGATTTGTCTTGAAGTAGCGGTGGGGATGAATATTACTAGTGCATTAACAATAGAGGGACGAGGGGATGAAAGGGGGCAAGGCTGCACCAGGTTCTTAATATTTGTGTGACGATGCCGCGCAAACAGTGGTAAGTAACTGCTGTTTATTACGCTTTTATACAACATATGTTTTACCATCAAACTTTAAAACAAGGTTTTATTACTTCTCTAAACAGTCTTATTGAGCAGTTAGGGTCTGGAAATGCTTTTCGTACCTTGTGAGGAGTATTGCAATTAGTCAAAAATGCTGGCATTGACAAAATAGGAATTGTAATATATGTACAACATGTGGTATTATATGCCAGGATTTGTTTGACTAAAAATTGAACATACACAAAAAGCCAAGTTTTTCACAGATGATACACAATATTTATTTATTAATTTCTCCCATCAGCTGTTAGACTTTACAACCAGGACCGCTCGCAACAATCATGATAAGCATCTATGTTTGTGTTTACACATCAAACAAGTCTACCTCACAATCATTACACAAACAATAACCAATAAACAATAATAATCTATAATAATTGTTACTGTTCTTTGCAGACTAAATGACTGAATCTGAAACAATTTGCACACCCCTGAGTTCGACTCATTTTGCACGAGTCTGTCATGACTGTTGCTATTTTCTGTAATTTGTATATTTGTGCACAGTAACTCGCTTTTACTTTTGTTTTTATCTATTTCTCACCTTGATAATCTGGTACAATAAGTATTATTCCTATTCTTATTTCTGATCTATGTTTATTTTTAATTATTACTATCTTATTTGACTATTATTGCTACAATTATATACTGTTTTGTGGGTTGATGTATGTCTGCTGCTACTACACCTGAATTTCCCCGCGCTGTAAAGGCTGTTTTTATTCTATTCTATTCTATATTTCCATGTTACTTCATGTATTTACCACCTGTTTTGATGAAATTCAAACTTCATTTTTTTAACTATATTGTTTCTTGTAAATAAAGGGAAATCAGAAAAGCCAGACTGAGTTAAATAGTTTGAAATAAGAGAGAAAAAAACACTTCTGCTTTGAAAACTTTATTGCAGTTTTATTACAAAGAAGATTTCTTTTATCTGTGACATAAACACTGTCAGACATCCGTGTCATTAATTCTCTTTAACAAAAGCTGCTCAAGTTTTCCGTCTAAATGCATTTTTCTAAAACTCAGTCAAACAAAAAAAATTCAAATCCTCTTTTCTCGTACTCAGCTACAGGTGGGTTTACCTGCAGGATTTTCCCTCCTCTTCTCTGCCCTGTTCTTGTTTTCAAAAATGCATGCAATTCACGGAGAGACTGCAGCCAAACTCTGCTAATTGGACTCTGATACTCGATGATTATTGTTCCCAACACTCCTCTGATCCTCCTCTGTCCGCCTCCTGTTTCTGCTCGGTTCAAACAGAGCAGCTGCTCCCATCTGAGAGCGTCGCCCACTCAGACACGCCACTCACAGGTCTGTGGCGTAGATCCAAACACAAACACACACACACACACACACACCAGTGCAGCCGGTTCATTTTTAAAAGCAGCACAGAATGAGTGTGTTTCAGAACTGAGTCAGACTGGTGAGTTGAGTCATGCACGTGTGCATTAAAGGGTTAAACTGCTTGTTTGAGGTCAGGACTGATTCATGGGATGATTGACTGAAACATAAAGTAGTTCAGAGAAAATTAGGAGAAAAAAAAGGGATTGTTCCAAAATAGTGTCCTTTTCCTCAAACTTCCCCGTCCACTGGCACAGGGTTCCTACAAATCCTTAAAAAGTCTTTAAAGTCATTGAATTCATCAATTAAACAATAAGGCCTTAATTAGCCTTAAAATTTCTTAAATTAATCTTTCCGGGGTTTTAAAAATGTTAAAAGAGCGTAAGTAGAATGATTGTAATTTGTCTCAAATCGGGATGAACTGCTATGAAAATTTCAGACGATATCAATATTCGATAATATTATTGCTGTTATGGCTGATAACCAATATTTATTGATATTACACAAACACACAAATTATTTATATACATATACTGTAACAGACGACCAGCCATTTCCCCTCCCAAAACAGAAATGCAAAGCTAAAATGTGGGAAATCAATATCAGACTTTAATATTGGCCCAGTTTTATTTATCAGATCAATACGATGTGCTTAAAAAGGACCAATATTGGCTGATATCAGTAATGTTAATATATTGTGCGTCCCTATAGTCGCAAATATTAAAACAATTAGTAACATTTATTTATTTTTTAAAATAATTTAGGGAATGCCTCTCGCAGCTTGTTATTTTGCATTAAATAACCATTTGGGTAAAATTGGCATTTTTATTTATTATGAAGTTGATCTTAAATTTAATTTCAAATAGCATTAAAGAGGTCTTAAAAAGTCTTAAATTTAATTAAGCTGTAGGAACCCCGTGGCAGGTTTAATTTGGGTTGGGGGGAGCGCCAGGTGTAAATGTTATCTGTCTGCCCCCATCATGGAAAAAAAAGCAAATGGGCCACTGCTATTTCTGGAGCCTGGCATTTACTCTATCTCCTTGTGCGCCTTCTATTTTACAGGCAACTATGGTGAGTTGTGACCACCAAACAAACATGGGCCTGAGTGTCTGCTGGTATCATATTTACTTTAGGTGATAGCTTATTAAAGCTTAAGGCTTTGCTCCGCAGTGTGGGGCGTGTGTGTGTGTGTGTGTGTGGGGACAACGCTGTGATTAGTCACATGGAAGCTGCATGCAGGCTTAATGAGCTGTCAGCTTTATTGTGTTCTGCCTATTGGAAGCGATTGTTAATGTAGTGTACACAGTTACAGGCAGCTGCCTAACCCAATATAATCCCTGCAGGTTGTGGCTGAGATAAAAGAGAGGAGCAGTAATGAGATACAGTACAGAGGTTCAGACATGTTTTTATAAATCTAATATGTAACCGTCTAGGGTTAACATGACTCTCTGTAAGTTAATTACAGTAACATGAAGTTTGATGCACCTTCAGTAAACACATATAAATCTGACTCCACTTTCAGGAGAAATAAAAACAAACCTGTGAGTTTGCTTGTGTGTGCTTTCCAGAGAGGGTGTGTGAGAAAAAAAAGAAAAAGGTACAGAAACCATGACCGCAAGGTTTCGGATGCATTTGTAGAATTATGATGTGGGAAGTGGTTGGCCTCCACCCATCCTCCAGAGCTCAGAGGACAATGTTGCACTTCCTGTCCTCATGCACTTTAATTTCCAATAAGATTACATCATCACTGATGTATGCATTTACAGCACTCCAACCACACATTAACACAAAATATTTCAAATACACTTCTTGCCATGAACAGTCCTCTCTGTTTGTTTTAAATCTGTCCAAATGTGCATCACTCTGCTTCAACCACAAGAGGGAGCTAACTGCATGTGTTTGTCTCACAGTGACTGATGCAGAACTGAAAATCAGTGCAATGCACTGAACCCCGGTCATGAAGCCAAAGCCTCACTAGAGGGAGTCATTTATCTGTTTTTGAATCGGTGTCAGTCCTGCCTGTTAACACAACCTGTTGAGGCTGGTAACTGGTATTGGTTGAAAAAAAAGCAGATTTCAAAGTAATTATTATTTTGATATTTTTCTCAAATTCATAGAAATGATATAATCAAACTCGGTGTACGCTTTTTTTTTTATTGTTAAAGTATTTATTTCAACTCTTCCTTTGTGTTAACTGGATTTATTTAATAGCATAAGTTAATAAAACAGTGGAGCTGCACATCCTCCTGCCTTCTACACGGTTTATTCAGCAGGTTTGTGTCTGTGGACTGCAACAGCAGAACAAGATCAGCGTGTTTTCTCAGACATACCTTGTACTGCAGACTACGGGGAGCCATGGCTGTTGCCATGGCAGCAAGACCTGATGATCACCTAAGGGATGGTCTAGTATGGTTCATTACCATGGCGACTGCCCCGGTTGTCTCACCTTGTGGCCACATTACGCTGCCAGTTGCTGGTGCATCAAAACACAACAAGTGAATGGAGAACAGGACACTGAGGTGTGTGTGGCCACAGGAGCGCTGAGTGTGTTTGTCCAGAAAAAGACATGTCTGTAATGAACGGGAGGGACAGCAAACACACGTGTGCAGAAACTATAAGGATACTTATAGAGATAAGAAATATCAAGATGTTGGCAGATATGAAGAGGAGAGACAGGCGTGTAGATGAGTGGTCATGTGACTGAAGGTGACCGAGCAGGGATGCTCAGACAGGTTAAATCTAATTTTATTGCTGAGGTGGATGAGAGTAGAAGGGGGGCTACACTGGGGTCATTCAGGGGATAAACAAATCTTTTGGACTGAATTGGAGCTTCAAGATGGATATTTTTTGTGTTTATTTTACTTTTTGTGTGAATGCTTCATAGCATTCATTTTTTTTTTCTTCCATACGTTTTTTGGCATCTATTTCAACAATTCAAATATCAAATCATTCAGCTCATTTAGGCTAAGGGTGCTATGACTTTTGGCATTTCAGCTGTTCATACCTTTACAGCCATTTCACTTTTTTAGTCACTTTTTTACCATTAAAAATGAATGTGGCTGTTTTTAACATCCTTATAATCCTTTAAAAATGTTTCTGAATCTTTACAACAACTTCCACTTTTTGTTCTAGTTCTGCTCTTTTTAAATTTTTTGTGCTAATTTCAGCTAGTTTGTTTCTTTCTAATATTCTTCTGCATTTTTAAATTTTTTTGTACTTTTTTTCTGCTACTTTGTGTTATTTATACTTCTTACAGAGGAGTTTTGCTATATTCAGCTATTTGCTGCAATTTAGGCCAAATTTTATTTGTTATTAACTAAAGTTAACTGTTTTAAGCTAAATACACATTTTTGTACATATTACAACTTTTTTCTGCTAAGGTCAACAAACTTGTGCTCCTTATGCTTCTTGATGCTTAATAAAAAATTCTTCATTTGGTCAAGACTAAAATTCTACATTTTAGCTGGTTTACTGAAAATTTTGACTGTTTTAGCTATTTACAAAAAAATGTCACTTTTTAGTACTATTATGCTTTTTTTCTGCAATTTCTTTAACTTTAATAGCACTTTTCTGAGTTCTAATTACAACTTGTAACTGCTACTTTTAGCCTAATTATGCTAATTGTAGCTTTTTTCTTCTATTGTCGCTATAGTTCTTCTATTTCAACTATATATATTTTTTCTCCTTTTTATTGTTTATCTGCGTCTTTTTTTTCAGCTTTGCAAATTTAACTCACATTAACACTTTGGCTGTTAAATATTTTCAGCTCAATTTCAATAGTTTTCAGCTTGAGTTTTCAGCAAGAAGCATTCATGCTAGCATTTTCCCAGGAAATGCAATTTCTCTGATAGTTGATTTTGTTGTTTCTTTGTGTTTTTATTGTGTTTGGTTTGTTCCTCGGCCAGTTTCACCTGTTCCCTGTTTCATTAGTCACATCTGCAGCTTTTTCTCTCATCAGTCCCAGTCCTTATTGTTCCTCAGGTCACCTCAGACTTCAGGCTGGTATTGTTGTGCTCTCATGTCATCGATGCTTCTCCTTGTGGCTGATCTAAAATTGGGTACGTTTTTTGCTGGCTATGAGTTTTTTTGGTTTTGTTTGATTGAAAATCTGAAATTATAATTGAGCTTCCTTGTGTCAGACAAAACAGCTGTGTTCAAAACCTTTTAATTTTGCATTAAAGGACAACCTAAATCACTCACCTCTTTTTAAAATGAAGTGAAAGTAGAAGTAAAGTGCATTATATACTTTATTCTCCACTGCATCATATTGACAGTCCAACCTAAAGCATTTTGAAACTATCTACAAACCATTAGATGTCTCATATGGTAACAACTCGAGCAACATGGAGCTCGTAGCAGACAAGCTACCCTAATAGCCTTATTTGTCGTTGATCACCACTTTATTATCAAACATAGCATCATGAGAGAGACTTCTAAGACCAGGTGCTTAATGCATGTTAAAATTAAATTATGAGAGTAGGGAGAGTGAACCAAAACAATATTATTATCTTATACTGGATAGGCTTGAGGGGTACAGCTGTAGTTGGTTATCATGTTGTTACTTGTGTACAGATGTACAGACCAATGGAAAAATGGATAGATGGATGGATAGATGGATGGATGGATGGATGGATGGATGGATGGATGGATGGATGGATGGATGGACCAGTGGATAGATGAATGAATGGGTAGATGAACAGATGAATGGATGGATGGATGGATGGATGGATGGATGGATGGATGGATGGATGGATGGATGGACCAGTGGATGGATGGATGAGTAGATGAGCAGGTGAATGGATGGATGGATGGATGGATGGACCAGTTGATGGATGGATAAGTAGATGAACAGGTGAATGGATGGATGGATGGATAGATGGATGGATGGATGGACCAGTGGATAGATGGATAAGTAGATAAACAGGTGAATGGATGGATGGATGGAGGGATGAATGGATGGATGGATGGATGGATGGACCAGTGGATGGATGGATAAGTAGATGAACAGGTGAATGGATGGATAGATGGATGGATGGATGGACCAGTGTATAGATGGATAAGTAGATGAACAGGTGAATGGATGGATGGATGGATAGATGGATGGATGGATGGATGGATGAATAGATGATGGATGGATGGATGGACCAGTGGATAGATGGATGTATACACCGATGTAGAAATGGATAGATGGGTGGATGGACCAATGAATGGACAAATACAAACCTTGTTATTTAGACCTGATTTATATTTCACATTTTCAGACATTTGCCTACAGAAAAAACTGAAACTGTTATTCATTCTATTTACTGCTGGGGAAGAAGCCTAAAAATTAAAACATCATGTTCGTTTCTTTCTGTATTTTCTGTCTCTAAAATGCTTTGCTTGTGGAGTTACTGTATTCTCTGCTTGTTAAAGCAACAGTCTTGGTACTCTGAAGGCCCCCAGACAAGCAGATGCCTCTTAGCTTTTGACAAATATTTACTTCTTGCTATTTTCCTGGCTCTAACACACACATGCACACACACACACACACACACACACACACACACACACACACACACACACACACACACACACACACACACACACACGCATGCTCACAAACACACACAGTCACACAGAGTCGCTGATAAGCCTACCATCTGGCCTGAGTGCTGGCTGTTCAGGGCTCATAAACCAGATCCTCACCTATTTAGAGGGAGAAGGTCTCCATGAGCTGCAAGTCAAGCAAGACAAGTAAACAGCACATACAATAACACACACACGTTGCCTCTGCATACACAAAAACACTCAGCAACACGCACACCTTCCCTCCCACATGCACACTCACATTTAAGGGGGACGTAGGAGGTGAGACAGACAGGAGGTGAGAGGATCAGAGGATGTACCTGTTCTCTCTCTTTCTTTCTCTGAATTTTATAACCGCTGCTTTTACTGACTTTCCTTCAGAAATAAAGATGTGCAGAGATTGATTCTGTTGACTTAAAAGCTGACCCAACAGTTGAATCGCCCTCAGAAAACTACTTTGCGCAACATGTCAGAGCTAGAGTGGTCATTTAAAAAAAGGTTATTGCCTCACAAAATAAAGGGGTTAAATTTGTTGTTGTTTTCAGCTACTCCTACACCACATTTTCTGACAGTTTGTGGAGTAGTCACGTAACATATTCTATTGATACTGCAGGTCTTTTTGTTTTGAGTGCGTAAAAAAATAATATCCTGGTTTAAAGAACAACAAGGAGGGCAGCGGTGGACTAGAACACACTCTTTTCATCAAGGAAATTGGTTTTGTAACCTGCTCAGGAGCCCACTTTAATTAAATGTCCACTGTTTTGTTAGAGTTGGCATTTAATACAACCTGTATAAATATACACATTTGAGCCATTTGGTTAGGATGAGGAAAAGAGGAATAAAATGTCTTGACTTGGCATTGTGTAATAGTATTTTTCACTAATTTTGAGGTTTTGTTAGTAATTATTTCTGACCTATTTGCATAAAACAAATTAAATACCTACCATTCTTAATTAAATGCATATTGCTTGTAATATTTAATGCCAGATTTTTTAATTGAGTTTAAATAATGCTGAGAAGGAACAGCATTAAAGACATTTTGAACAAACATTAGGCACAATCTCATGCAGTGCTGTATTTTGCAATAGGTTGAAAATGACTCTAAGCTACTACCAGACCAAAGTTAGTTAAAATCTGTAAAACTGACTGAGTTATATTCATCCTTGTGTTGGCCAGTTGTGAGGTGAACTCATATTGAATTGGGTTAACCCCAAGCGTTAAGCTGTAGCTGTTCAACCAGTCAATACTTTCTGAGAGTTTAACTCAAATATATCCTGTGGTTTGGAGATATTTTGCCAACAAAGTTGACATCAGTTATCATCATAGATCTTGCTGCTCAGATATTATGTTGGGATTGACTCTCAGCTACTACCACACCAGTTTTGAGCTCAATAACTGTAAAATTTGATGAGTAATAGACATTTTGTTTGCTGAGATTGTTTATTTAGTCAATCATTACTTTCTGTATGTTTCCTTAAAATCTATCTAGTTGTGTTCAAAGTAACAGCAGTGAGTTTAAAATTTTGAATAAAGCTCAAAATCCTTAAAATAATTTATTTCAATGCATTGGGAACACTGCATATTAGATTCTAAATAAAACCATGAAAAAAATGCATCAATTTTTTTAATCACTGAAAATTAAAACAAATATAATAATGTTGGGCTGTTAAAAATAGGACGATCAGTGCCTCCAAATCCAAGTCCACGGTCTTGAGCTGGAAAAGGGTAGAGGTCCTCCTCTGGGTCGGTGAAGAGTTTAAGTATCTCGGTGTTTTGTTCACGAATGAGGAAAGAATGGAGCAGAAGATCGACAGGTGGATTGGTGCTGCGTCTGCAGTGATGAGGGCGCTGTACTGGTCTGTTATGGTGAAGCGGGAGCTGAGCCAGAAGGCAAAAAGCTCTCAATTTACCAGTCGGTCTACGTTCCTACACTCATCTATGGTCACGAGCTTTGGGTCGTGACCGAAAGAACAAGATTGTGGATAAAAGCGACCAAAATGAGTTTCCTTCGCAGGGTGTCTGGGCTCTCTCTTAGAGATAGGGTGAGAAGCTCAGTCATCTGGGAGGGACTCAGAGTAGAGCCGCTGCTCCTCCATGTTGAGAGGAGCCAGTTGAGGTGGCTCAGGCATCTGGTTAGGATGCCTCCTGGACGCCT
>JARVGW010000624.1:7657973-7671694 GCA_031762495.1 Anablepsoides rubrolineatus | reverse complement strand
GTTTATGGAAGATATTAATAAAGTTGCTCCTGTTCTTGTATGAGATCCTGATCTCATAAACAAGAGAAAAATCAATGGAAGTCATAGCAGCTGGCATACACTAAAGTGAAAAATGACTGCACTCTTTGATTTGATATGCTTTGATTTCCTCCAAGGTATGAGACTGATAAAAATTGAGTTTACTTAATGTGGATGATGTTGCAGACTAGTCTACAGGTGCTACTTCTGTTTAATTCAGCTTCGCCATAAACATAACACCAGCAGCGCTCATATTACTGTCAACTTCCTTAACTGGTAGTGATACTTCTGGTTTCAGTATTTCAAAATAAGAGTCCCATTCAGTACATAACAAGACATTACAGATGGCATTAATATTAGTATGTCAACATTGGGCAGGGATCTTAAATCCTTGGGGTTGTTTAGATAAAAAGTCCACTCTGACCTGCTGGAAGTCACTCTCTTCCTGCAGGAGCAAATAAACCAATACAGGATGATTCATGACTATAATTCATCTGAAACGCACCCAGACTGGGTTTGTGGTGTCCCAGAGAACTGCCCGGTGTTATAGTACATCCTGTAGGTACACAAAGAGCACACACTTGATCCTGTATAGCTTTATTAAACTATGGTGGATATATCAGTCTGGGCACTCGTGCGTTCACACTAACACGTCTGGGTGGAACATAAACTCAAAGCAACAGTCTGCTTGGCACCTGCTCCAAATCCTAGATCATCAAGGAGAACTCATTTTTAATTATTTTCTTTTAATCATGACATCTTATTATGTAATTATGAGATCAAAAGTTTTTTTTATTTGGTGAATGCAATGCTCCTCTGTGCTTAGTCTGTCTTCTAACTACTGAGCTGAAATGTGTTGTAGTAGTTGCTGATATTCATCCCCAGCACATACTGCCAGTGATAACTGACTGCACAAAATCTTTTATATTAACTACTGGCTAAATATAGGTCAACTCTGTCTGTTAGGAAAATATCAGCACTATGTTTGAGTCAAAAGTTTGTTTATTGTGTGAAAAATAAGTCAGCATTTGCACTATTATATGTTTTATGGACTAACTACATAGCCAAACTATCAATAATTTAAGCTTTTAGGATAGTAAGATGTTCAGCTCCTTCAGGCTGTTTTTTTCCTCACATAAATGCATTAAAATCTCTTCAAACTCGTCAAGAATGTGCTTTTAAAAATCTATTTCAGGATAGTTGCATCATGTGAATTTTAGCTTTTTGCAACATTTTGATGGTTTTAACTTTTGGGTACTACTTTGATAATATTAGCTACTGTTTTGCTAGTTTGGGCTTTTAGTTACTATTCTGAATATTTTAGTTTTTAGCTACTAGTTTGCTGGTTTCAGCAATAACTTTTGTTCCTCTGCCTGACAGGAGCAAGCAGCGCGTTGTTGTAAACTTAAAGCAATAATCCATTAGTTTCTACAGTTTGTTTTGCTGTTCTGATCCTGATATGGAACCACAGTGATTCATGAAGCTGTTATGTTTAAAAGCAGCTGTCAAACAGGTCTGGGAAAACATTTTTTTTTTATCACACAGTTGATGAATCATTTTATGTTGCCCGCTGAGGAAATTGTTGGTTTGCATGAGTGGCAACAGCTGCCAGACAAGTGGGACCGCCACCCAGAGAGACTAATTTTATCAGTCGTAAAACAAGACTAAAGAAAAAGCTGGAGTGGAAGGAGCAGAGAGAGTGCTGACAAAAAGAATGTGGAAGAGATAAAATGAACTTTTTTTCCCTTAGCAATATTTTGTATTTACATTAATTAATTAATTAACATTTATAAAATGGGTGCACATATTGAAAAAAATACCATATCACTGACCAGCTTTTATGCCAAAGTGTCAGGCTGAAATATCCTTTTCTTGGAAAATTTGAGAGTTTTAGCTTTTTTATTCATGAAAAATAAATGTGATCTATACTATATTGTATCTTATATAATCTATTTGTTTTTAAAGTGTGAATGACTGTCATCTTTTACCACCATCTTTCTAGCTCAATATATGTTTCATTGACTGAGTTGTAGCTATGTAACCCTAATTATCTTTGACAACTATCTTGAAGATCAAACGCTCTTCAATTGTAAATGCACATCAACTGACTATTTTCTATAAGGTTTGTTAAAATCCATCCCCTGGCTCATGAGATATTTTGCTAACAGATATACAGGGTTGACACCAAAAGTTCACACTAAAGTAATAAACAAAGATGTGATCATTAGCACGCAGATATGTTAAGGATGACTCACATCTACCACACTGTATTGTACCCCACTTTTTAAAACTTTTTTTTTTACTTTGATTGTTTGTCTTAGTTTTATGTCTTTTTTTTACATGTATCTTCTTGCTGTAATATTAATTGCCCATTTAAGACTTGAATAAACCTGAACCTGAACCACATCAAGTTTTTGCTCACCTGTAGAATTGACCGAGTTAGAGTTATTATTATTACTGATTTCATTTATAGTGGACTTTACATTTGTAAATCTCAAAGTGCTACATCATAAAAGTCATAAAAGCAACAGAAATATATAACTAAAATCACTAACATCAGGTAAGGGGGGCATTAAAGTACCCACTGGTGTGTCAGAAGACCCATCTTGTTCTGGGTTCTGGCAGAGACACGTGTGATGTACTCAGTAGATTTGGTGCTGTTTTGGATGAACTGAAGTTATTGAAGAGTTTTACTTGAGATGCCAGGGAGAATGGAAGTACAATAATCCAGTCTTGAAGACACAAAGACATGAACATGGATTTTCAGCGTCCACCCAAGAAACTGATGTAAAGAGACTAGTAATGTATTTAAGATGAAAAAAGAAGGTTTTGAACAGATTAGAAGGTTAATCAGTTGGAGATGCACATGGCTCATGAGATATTTTGCTAACAGACACACCATGTTGACGTTGATATTTAAAAGGAGTCGTGCAAAATAAACTTTCCAACTGGAATGGACCGCTCTGGAAACTGAAGTGGCCGGGGTTAAAGTGCCTCATCTAGAGACGAGTTGATCCAAGGCACAACTCAAAAAAGGGGTGAGTTAGGAGGAATTCAGACCGAAGCATTGCTGTTACACGTTACATGACCCTAAACATCAATAAAATTGGCTGGGTTAGAGTCCTTTTTTGTGTTTAATGCGGCTGCTGAGCTGTGGCGGCCATCTTGAATTAACTTGACTCTAAATTTGAATCAGTTGTTGATGTTCATCCAATAAGAAAGTTTCATTAAATTATATCCTGAAATTTAATCAGAAAGATGTTGCCATGAGGTATTTTGCTAACATTACCGACAAATAAATACAAACATGGAGCTGAACAATAAAACACTGTAACACATTGGTGGCAGGGGAATCACCTATTTCTGTCAACAGACATGTAAATTAAATGTTTTTACATTTGTGTGTGATTTCCATTTAAAATTTATGATCGTTAAAATCATTTTTAAAATGTTTCAGAGAGTGACACAGTTGAAATGATCAAATGTCCAGTCAGCTCCACCATCAAAATGAAACTTATCACATTGCTCTTCATCACTCCTCTGCCTCCCCTGAATCATGTTTACTCATCAGGTTATTTTCTGCTCCTCAGTGCAGCGTCTCCTCAGGAGCAGAGCACCTCTTTACATAAACCCAACTGTGTCAAAACAGTCATTGTTAAAGAGCAGCAGCCCACTGTACTCAGTGTGTCAGTGAGTGATGAGCGTGGGCGGCAGCTTGACACAAAAGCCTTGTTTAGGCTGATAAATTACAGCTCTTTACTGTTTTTTTTATTGTCAACTGGCCACATCAACTCTTAATTTATTTGGGATGTATCAACGTTTACCACATTTACAATTGTAGGGAAGCGCAGAGAGGTGACGTTTTTAATCGGCTGTGAATTTGTGGGAGATTATCACAATGAATGCTCACTTTGAAATAATAAATAAAGTCCTAACAGTCTAAAAAGGAATGCATATCATCTGCTGCCTAGCAGTTGTTGCGATCATTTTTATTTGGGTTGATTCCAAAAGTTATTTCCCCGAAGACACACTTAAATATAGCGTAATTCAAATGTATTTGTTTGTGTTTAGGAGATATTTTAGAAGTAGACAGACAAGCAAACTTGCTCTAAATATGATGATACAAATAAAGAGAAGTGCTTAGAAAAAAAAAATCATATTGTCCACATTCTAATGATTTATTGTGGGTTGGTTTAACCTGTTTTTTTCTGTTTCACTTCAGCTGTACAGAGAACAGAATGAACTCACTACTCTGCTGCTAATTTTAGCTGAATGAGCAGCTATAAGAGGCTGTGGGTAACCTCACTGCACACATCTACTTAAATAGAAAATCAAGTACAGGGGCTAAATAAATAGGAGCTTAAGAGTTATGTCATTTGTTTGATTGTTTTTTTTTCATACTACTAAATCATACTAAGTATTTTAAATTTAGGCTCACATACATTCATTTATCTGCATATGTGCAGCTCTAAACCTCTGCTAGCCAGAGTGTTAATAAAGGGAAATATGAATTAACACTAAAAATAGACTAAACTGATTCCAGCTATAGATGACTGATCTGCTTAATAAAACATTAGTTGTTTTATTTAAGCAGCTAAATCAACACCAAAGTCTAATGACTGCATGAAAAAGATGTGCTTCTATTCAACTTATCGCTCATCTTGTCATCAGCCATTAAAATTATAAATTTGTGTTGATTCTTCTCATCTGGGAAAGAAAAAATACTGTTTTGTTTTAATTCGGCAACTTTTTTCCTGAAGACGTGATCTGTTTGTTACATGTCTGATTGTGTAAAATACACCCATTTTCCCTCATTCTGCATTTATGCTGACGTGTAGAGATAATCTCACAATTTTTTTCAAAAACTCAATTTCAAAATGATTTAATGTTTCAGAGCCAGCCTGTAAAGAACTTTCAAGTTCACCCCATCCTCCTCCTCCTCCTCCTCCCTCTATTAGACTGTACCTGCTCCACCACAGACACCAGCCAACCCTCCTGTTGTAGAGTCATTTACAGATTTCTGAATGTTACGCAGGTAAACATCTGAAGGGGTTGACATGTACGACATGCTGTAATTTTGACTAAACTGTTTCTGATTTATGGATTTGGAATTTATTTTGTTGCCCACATCTTCCCCACTTTGTACCTAGCTTTGCAGCTGCCACTAATACATTCATGATTTCATCTGCTAGATATTGGAAAGGAAAAAAGGCAGATCTGTACTGGTTGTCCTGTCTTGTTGAGAACTCCTGTGCTGGTGTAAAAAAAATTAGCTTTAACGCTCTAGAATTACAAAAACTAAACTGATAAAGGTTCAAACTTCCTGCAACAACTCTGCAACTATTTTCAGAGAACATTTGTCACACGTTTTCAACATCAAACAAAACTCTAATTGTAGTGATACTAATTAAAAACATATATCAGAATTTCTGCCCCTGACCAAACCAAAAAGTATATTTTAATATAACAATATGTCTCCATTACAAAGAAAGGGGGAAAGTTTTAGACTTTTTTGTCCCAATTTATAGCTGATCAGTTTGAGCTTAAACAATGTGTTGAGGATGACATTTCAGCTCATCACGTGTAAAAATGACTGTGTTAGAGGCAGTTTTTCGTGTTTGCTAAAGCTAATTAGCTGTGGCAGTCATCTTGAATCAGGTTGACAACAATGGGAATGAGTTGCTGTGATTTCAGTTTTATTAAAAATCCATAGTGGGTCATGATATATTTTGCAAACAGACAAATGAGTACAAATCAAATTACATGTTTTCCCATCTTTTATGACAGTATATTTGTGTTATTCTTTTTGCATTTCTTTATACATTTTGAATGTTCATAATTTCCTAAAAATGTTTTTTTTTTTGTATCTGTTTTGGAGGGGTATTGTATTATTTATGTGAAAACGTGGCATATGGGGTAATCTAGAATAAATGGGTTGTTATTTTAGTACAGATGAACTTTCCTGGTTCTTAAAAAGCAGCAAACCTTTATTCATTCCTGGGCATCTTAACTGCACGGTGGATATAAATACATGGAGATACACATCTTCACTATATCTCCTGGGGAACACACTGTGTGTGTATGTGTGAGGGGACTTTGAGCTTGCATTGCCTTGCAGATATATCATATTAAAGTCTGACCTAATGAAAAGATTACTGCACGTTATGTAATTTATTAAGGACGCGTCGTTTCAAAGTCAAACCCGTCATGTTTGAGGTTGTGTCTCGTCGCTGAGCGAGCTGGAAAGAGAGCTGACGTTGGTTGACTGGCATGTGTTTGTTTGTCAGACACTTTAGGAGCTGTGAAGTGACAGGAAAGGCTGCTTGGCACCAGCCAGCGTGTATGTGTGTCTCTATATGTGTGAGGAGGAAACCAGGTGACAGTTTGTAACTGTAAATAGAGACATTAAGGTTTGGATTGTCTGACATTCACCCACTGTGGTTTTACATCTGATTTTAAAACTCAATTTTGTTTCAGACTGGAAAACTCCTTCACTGAGCTGTTTAAATGGCAAAATACTATCAGTTAGTTTGAAATGTAATACTGTGGCAAGAGCTTTAAATAAAACAAAATGATATGTTTACCAGTAAAATCCAGACAAAGTTAATAATTATTTTAAAAACAGTAAGAGAATCAAATAAAAAGCAGTTTTGGTTGCACTTTGAAGGACACATATTTTGCTAAATCTACTTTTTCTGGCTGCTAATTACATTTTGTTGAGTACTTGGAAACTCTAGGAGGCAGAAAGTTTGATTTTAGTCACTACCAGTGAATAGCTTTACATTCTGTTTGGATCATATTTTTCAACCAGTTCAGTTTTCTCTAATTTCAAAGACAGCGTCTGAACTATTGCATTATTTGAGATGGAACAGACACATAAGGTCTGGACCAACTACAATATTTTTGTCTTCATTCTCCTCTGGCTCCAACATGTAAGGCTGGATGAACAAGTCTTCTGTAGTTGACATCTTTTAAGTTGTAAATAAAAGATTTCTGCACAGCTATATAGCCCCTCTATCAAACTAGAATGGATCGCTCTGGAAGCTGGAGGGCGGCAGAGTGTGAAGCGCCTTGTTTGGATTGAAAGAGACAGCCTCAAAACTATTTGCTTTTAGATACACCTCAGCAAAGGGATGAAGGAGGGGCTTGTGGAGTTACAATAAGGAGACATTTAGACCAAAGCATTGCAGTTCCACTTTATATAGACCACTTAGAAAGGAATAAGCAGAATCTCACTGTTGGTGAACAGTCTTTATCTTTAAAACGTTTCAGTTTTTCAGGTGTTTTTCTGTTTCTTTACATTAAATTTTGAGCATTTTTAAAATTTCCTCTCAAATCTCAATTTAGTTTCAGTACTTTGAAAGAACTAATCTACATTTTGATGTGGGTACCGGAGATTCCTTATAACAGAATATATCTGAGATTACAGCCCCAAATGTCCAGAACCAAAAATCTTGTCATTAAAAATGAATAGTAAAACTGCAAGCATTGATAACGTTTCCTCATGCACCGAGGCAATTGAAACCAGGCGTACGTCCAGTCGGGGCGGTTGCTGGCCCGTCTTTCTACATCCCCATCCCCGAGGATATTTACATCCTCCTCCAGCCACTGGAGCTCCAGGGTGTGCTCGCTGAAGGCCACATTAACTCTGACAATATCAGAGGCAAAGCTCACATCTGCATTTTTGTGCCTCACCATACTTACGCTAAATATGTGCCAGATTTGATGACGCTCGGCCCACTACAACATGGTGTTGGCAGAAAGAAATAACATTTTTTATTTGTCCCACTGCCAGCGCACCCTTATGTCAGCTGGAATGAAAATTGCTGTGTGTCATCTCTGAACAAAGCTTGATGGTTAAACACCATTTCAGTCAGATCTGATTTATATGTCAGTAAATAGTATAAAGTTTTCTTTGTTTCAAGAAGTGCAACAAGTAGAGTGACAAACTTCCAATATAAAGTAATACAAAGTTTAGATTATTTTAAATGTTTCTACTAAGCACAAAAAGGTATTACATCTCTGAGACCTTCATTTTGCTTGTTACTATATATATATATTTGCTGTGAACACAAAAGTAAACCATGTTTTCTTTCATTGGTTGGGCAAAACAAGGTCACAGAGCTGAAATTTCTGTATTTTCTTACAATTGTCTTCCCAGTTTTGACTTGCCAACTAGTTAACAACCATTTAAGCCCAGTGAGACACTGCATTTAGTTTAATTGTGAAACCTCTGACAGGATTTGCAGTAAATCTCAAACGAGTGTTTGTTTTAAAGGTGTCTGTATGTGCTGACTTCCCTCAGTGACGCACAGTTAGACTCTGGAGTAATAGTCCTTGTGAATGTACATGTATGTGTTTGTAACACTCTGTCCCCACGGGTGTTTGGTCCCCCAGTCGAGTTTGTTTGTTTGACTTGGGAAAATTCTCAGGTGGTTTTGATCGAACAGGTTCACAGATTATTGGTCAAATCTCCTGTCCTGCTCAGAGGTATATAAAATACTTTAAATGTACTTAAGTAAAAGTCATAAAACTGCTCACAGTAAGTAAAGCACTCAACTCAGTTTAGTGGAACCAGTTGACATAACTTGGTTCAGTTAACTCAACACCTGGTTTTTTAGAGTGCAGAAACAACCCTTTTTATCAGTTTCAGCTATATTTATGTCTTGTAGCGTGTAACTAGGTGTTATTTTTAAAGTGCCTGTGATATGCATATCCATGAAATACAAAAAGTAAAAGAAAACATCTTAATATTTAAGAAACTTGGCATAATACACATGATTTTACCCATTATGTCACATAATTGGCATATTTTCTTTTGAACTTTGTTCAGACAAAATGAAAAAGGAAGTGACATCAAAGAGGGACTCTTTGAGAAAGAAAACTGGTTTTTGTTTGTGAAACAATATTATTTGAAATTTGACTCTTCCTCATCTCTCTATAGTAATTAAAATAAAATAATAAATATATAAAATAAATAAATAATCTAAAGAAACATCAGATTCTTCTCTACAGTTTGTGTTTTTGGCCTTTATAGCAAAGCTCTGTTAATATTCAGACATTCCCCTTTGACATCACTACTGTTACTTCATATCTCAACAACTGTTCATCTCAGCTGCATGAAATCTTTTTTACAATATGTTGTCAATGTTACCTTTCCAATAATGCATTCATATTTATTACAAAAATTTGATGTCACAGGCACTTTAAAGTAAAGTAAAAATATAGGTTTAGGTTTTAAATGAAACAAAATAAAATTAAAATCTATGATTTATAGAAACACTTGGTACAATTAAAGATCCTCAAAAACCGTACTGTAACAAAATGTATAGTACATTATGATACACCTCTGGTCCTGCTGGTTTTGAATTTAAAATCATGAAAAGATGTTTTTACAGCAGCTCATTGTGAGTTGATGCCAAGAAGATGAGGAATCTGAGATTCATCCAGAAGCTGTCTAGTTGCCATGGAGCTTCATCATACACAGGAAAAACACTCTAAATGAGAAACAAAAGTGTGTTTTTTATTTATTTACTGCCTTTTTTCTCACCTTAATCTGTTACCTGGCTGAAATCAGGAGGTTACTGAACCATCTCATAAAGTCATCCACTGTAGCAGACGCTGTTTCGTGTCCAGAGCGTCTCAGCGTCTGTAATCATCCTCTGCACCGCGAGATGCTCCATATCAGCCCTTGAACGACATTCACCTCTTCATTATTATGGCCGTGCACTTTGACCCAGCCAAGCTGCACCAGATGTGCATCATGAATCACCGTGTTGTTCTGCTGCGCCAGCCTGTCGCGCTGTTTATATAGTTTTATGTCTGCGTCCTTGTCTGTCTTTAAAAAAAAAAAAGTTTTATCAACGCTGTAAAGTGACCTCTGATAAAACACGTGTCTGCTTTTACCTTTTGAAAGTGTTCGGTGGAACACATTTAGTGCTGATAAACAAAAAGATCCTTTTCAACGTGGACTCATTAGAGAAATAAAAGGGAGGGGAAAATAATCAAAGCAGAGCAGCCTGCTGGCAAAGCTGTTAAATAAGACATTATGAATGCAACACGTTTGCTTATTCATTTGTGTTTGATGTGTGTGCAACACACACGTGGCAGATATTTGAATTTTCCACTCGATTTGTTAAATTTGTTTTTTGAAAACAACAATGTGATACAGCAACATATTCAGTCATGTTTTTATTCACATTCATACTTTCACTCTTATTCATACTTTAACTCATTAAAATGCACAGCACGGTTGCATCAAATAGAAACATCATTTTCAGCTAAAAGAACAAACATGCTGCTCGTCATCCTCCCCCTATGAACTTTGTTTTGTAAGCTGACTTTAAGGTTGGGCATTTTGAGTATAAACACTTGAAAGTGTTTGGTAATTTTTCTGCTTTTATGAAGAAAATGTACCCATCCTATCCTGTTTCTCATGGTCTCATTCTAACGTCCGACCACCGCTCAAAACAAAAGTCCAACTTGTTACAATTCATGCGCAAAATTGTCGGACAGACGTCAGTTCAGAGTCGAAGGCGTTCCAGTTTCTAGCTTGTCAGAACATCACAAGAAAACATTTCTTTTTGTTGCTCTGATGGAATAATGCAACAATAATAACAGAAGCACTCCATATAAAGTACCAGAACTTCAACTGACTTAATGTAAAGTAAACAACACAGAACTTCTCAAAATCATTTTGTTCTCTGTTGATGTGAGGAGTAGACGTGTTGAAATGACTTCACGCATGTTCGAGTATAGTTGTGTTGCCCCGACTTCCCGACTCAAAATTACGACATTAGTGGACATTAGGGTTCCTGTTGATATTATGTTCTGATTCGAATATGAAAGTCCAAAATTCCAGCCTTAAAGTCCAACAGGAATGCAGCATAATTAATATAGAACAAGAAGTGTCAACATAACAATAATGTGTAAAAGTAGGAGACGCAGTATTAGTCTCAGTTATCTTGTTATGACTTCTGTTGGAGGTTTCTTCCTGTTAAAAAGGGGATTTTCCTTCCTACTGTCACCAATGTGCTGCTCGGGATGTGAGACTGTGATGAAGTGTTTCACGTCAATCTGCTGGTTTTATTAGATTGTTGTTTTTTGTGTGGGTGTGTGTGTGTGTGTGTGTGTGTGTGTGTGTGTGTGTGTACAGTGCCCTGAGATGACGTTTGTTATCACTTGGCACTGTATAAATAAATTAAATTGACTTTAGATTAGAGGTGAACTGATAAATTGGATGGCCAATTTATCTGCAGGATTTCCTTAATTTTGGGAGATTGAAGATCGACCGGTTCTTAGATAAGATCGGTGAAAAAGACTGGCTTCTTATCTACCTCCACAAAGGTCTGAAAATCAGCCATTGTCCCTTTTTGCTCTGCGGAGCTCTGCCTAATATCCAGTTAAAACAAATGTGTATTGTTTCAACGGTATTGTTCAATGTTTTATAATAAGATTGGAACATCCATGGAAGGTGTATTGTGACCTTATAAAACCTGACTGTGTCAGTTTTTTTAAATAACTGTCCAAAATTAGAATCCGCAGGTCAGGCTTTTTCAAGATCGATCATCAGCCAGTAGAGATGGGATAAATGGCTCTTTGAAGGGATCAGATCTTGGGGAGCCGTTTGTTTCAAAGAGCCGTTCAAAAGAGCCGTTTGATTTTGAATGTATTATGTCATCCCCTAGGGAAATACGTCATCATATAGCCGTACGTAATGACTTCACGTTGGTGGAATCATGTGAAACCCTCCTCCCCCTTTCACCGTGAGCTTCTGTTCTCCACAACTCTGCGTGCTTTCTGTGAAAAAACAAAGCGGGAGCGATTTAAGTATGAAAAAATAAATATTATATGAGGAATAAAAGAAATAAAACTACAAATGGCTCGTTACTGCCCGTGATTCGGCTTCTATTGTTTGTTGTAAAGAGCCGTTCAAAAAATTTGGATTGTTCGCGAACGTCACAACTCTATTGGTCAGAAAACTGCAATTGCACCTTTAATTATACTTATATTACTTGTATTTGCTTCCATACATCCATACAAGTGGAAATCACTCCAGGTCCTTTCAAAAAAAAATCTAATGAAACAGAAGCTTTGGGCACAAATGCAGCTAATTCTGCTAGCTTTGGGATCTTTCTACTCCTTTACTTTTACTGGTCCCTATGATCGATGTGTGATCAACAATTAAGATGAATTAGCAGTCTGAATGAACTGTAGTCTTGATTATTTATAAGCAATCCAGATTTTTTTTTTTTTTTATTTCAACTTCAGTTTTACCAAGTCTAATTGAGATTTAAAACAATTTTTTTAAGTGACTGTCCATTTTTCACTTTCCCATAAGACTCAGACTGGTGATGAACCTGGTCAAATATAAGAATCTCTTTGTTTTCTTCTTTCATTTCTTTATTTCCAGTGTTTCCTCTGTGTACCTGCCTTTGTGTTCTTCCCCAGCTCCTCCCATGTTCACCTGATCCTCATGTTTCTTTCCCCAGGTGTTTCTCATTGTGTGCTCGTTTACTCACCATTTACCTCTGTCTCCTGTCGTCACTCCCCTGTCGGTTCATTGTACTTCCTAATGTCTGTTGTGGGTTTTTGTAAGTAAGTTTTTCTGCTGCCCTCTCAGCATCTTTATTATTATTATTATTATTATTATTTTTTATAAATACTTTGTTTTCTACCTCAGAGGTTTTTACCTGCCTCCTGGTATTTAACCTACAAATGGTAACATCGACTCAGCCTCTGTCATCTCACCTGCTGTCTTGGTGGTCTCTCTTCTCCTTCTTGTGCTGTCATTCAGTTTGTGAGAATGGCCTTGGCAGAATATATCCCATAGTTCCTCCATTTCTTGATGTTGGATTTAACAAAACTCCTGGGGATGTTTGGGATCTTTGACTTGTAATTTTTCAAAAATCTTTTCTCTGAGTTGAATTAGGATAGTCACTTTTAAGGGGGCAGATATTTATGCAATTACTTATTTTACTTAATAGATAGATTTAATTAGCATTACTTTGTATAAATTTAGTTTCATGTTGACATTGAATTTTGTTTCATTTCATTGACATCTTACTCTAATAATGAGGAATGTTGTCAATGAAGTGAAAAGAGGTAAATTAGTTAGAATTGTATTTTTTTATTAACAAAAGCAGATACAAATATCCTCCATTATCTGTCTTAAATGCAGACAAATTAAAAGTATGTTTTAAATGTCAACTTTTTCTCAATGTAAAAATAGTGGTGTTATTGTCTCCCTCTGCTGCTTTGCTGTGCATCTGAGTGCTTCAAGTGCATCCACTTTGTTCCATAAAATAAATTGCATTCTCTGGATGAAAAGCCTCCCTGAAACAGAGCAATAAGACCAATGCAAACATTGCTTCATTCTTCTCAGAGTGGAGAACCAAACAAGCTGCCGCGGGGCTTTAAGATAAGTTTTGGTTGGGTTTGTTTTGGTCTGAGAATATTTCTGTTTAAAGGTAAAACATGTCCCTTGTTTTCATATGTTATATGTGCTCAGGTACTATGGCTTTATATTTAAAGGAACAGGAGTACAAAATGGTTGTTTATTAAAGAAAGTAGAGGACATAAATTTTAAAACTAAAATGTTCTGTAGGAATTTCAATGGGTTTAAAGTAGGGATGCAAACAATTAATCGATTTTCGATTAATTGTCGATTAATGGTTTATTAGATTAAAGTTTCTTCCATTCGA
>JARVGW010000624.1:7609144-7623216 GCA_031762495.1 Anablepsoides rubrolineatus | reverse complement strand
AAACAAGTCATTTTTTGGTATTTTAATTTTTTGTTTCAAACGAAAAAACAAATGAACGAATGATACACGGATTCAGCTGCCCCTGACATTATTTTCAAGCTTTAACCAACTGGATCGTCTTAGTTCAGAACTCTGGCATTAAAAAATAACATGCGATACGTAATCCTTCAAGGATTACTCGGCTTTTAATTCACCCAAGAAAATTTAGGAAAAAGCTAAAAAAAAAATTCATTTTGCACATTCTGTAATTTCTAACTGAAACCTTTTTTTCCTTTTCTGTTTTTCTTTTATTTAGTCAAGTTCCTTCAGCTTTATCTACACATACACATACAAGTAAGAGAGGCACAAATCTGTTTCTCAGGGACAGTCTCCAGTTTTGATTTCCCTTTCTTCACATCAATCAAACAATTTTGCATTTCTAGGTTGATTTTTTTTTTTAACTGAGCTTCTTTTTGCCAACAAAACATGTCACAAAAAGGGGGATTTTTCACTTGAATCTTCCTGTTGGATAGATTGAGGCATAACAGAGGGACACAGTCAGAGGATTTACTGTCTGAACGATGATTTCCACAAAGTTTCAATCAAAATGTGCTGTCACCGAGGGGAAGAAAGATCTATCACAAGAGAACCTGTGGTTTAATGGAATCAGATTAAAGGTGCTGTCATTCTGACTCAAGTCGTGACTTATTACTCTGCTGCACATTTAGAAAAAAAAAGGGTTTTACTTTGTCGTTGAGATTATTAGATGTGATGTTTATTACTCAAAGTGCATCCTTATTTATTTACCATAATAATTTCAACTTTTATTTTCTCTCCGAATGATAAAAGACACGCTGCATTTTACAAAAGGTGGGCGATCAGCGGGGTGGGATGCAGGAAGCAGAGGATGGCTTTGGCGAGAAGCAGGCACTTTTTGTGCTGCGGCGACCTTGAAGCGCCGTCGTTCCCGCATCTGCTGGAAACGACACAAAATCAGATTGCAGAGTGGAGAACAGAGAGGCTGAATGTGTGTTCTGACAGGAAAAGCACTATAATATATTGGTAAATGTGAAGGAAATCAGTTTAGAAGATTTTTTTTCCTCTTCATGTGAAGTTGATTTTTAGTAATTAATAACTAACAGCTCACAATTCTGCTGTGAGAAAGATTGATGTAAAAGCATTAATCCTCTATCAGACTTGCTTACATAAAATTCTGTCGTCATTGTTTTATTTGCTTTAAGTTTCTGGATAAAGTTTTTGTTACTCTTCTGCACTGTTGGCCATTTCTGTTTATTTGCTACTTAAATTATTAAATCAGGTGAATCAGGTTAAAGGTTAAATAGCATTGTGAGTAAACAGTAGAGAAGTAGTGACAGAAAATACTATTATGAATGCACCAATGCTTGCCTGGTGAAAACCAGCCCCTTGTTCTTTGCTTTGCTTCATACAGAGGGTCTGGACTCTTGGCTATTGAGAAACAATTGCTTGCTGGAGGCCTGGACTCTGATTTTACTTAATTGCTAACTTTTGACCGTGGCGTATAGTGCGCCAGCTCGACTGTGAAGGAAGCTAAGCTAAGAAGCTAACCATGCACTGTAAACAACCATTCCCTTTTGAGAAGAGAGTCAAACAAGATGGGTGTGAATGAGTGCCGCAGGCTTTGAGAGACAAATTGATTTAATTTGGAAGCCTCGTCAGCACTGACTGAATGGCTACAATCCCTTCCTCTGCTGCCATTGCTAAACTACAGGCAGACTAAAACAGCACAGAAAATCAACGTCATCATTCACAACTCCTGTTCGCTGATTGGCCCGGTTAAAATTCTGCAGAAATTCATGTCAAAGGGAGAAGTCCCAGGCGAAGCAGAGATGGGAGATTAGAATCGAGCAGAACTGCGAGGAAGGCAATGGCCAGGCTACACCAATGTCAGTATTGTGTATTCTTCCTATACTGTGAGTGCATACTTGTACTCAAAGTGTTGCAATATCACTTTACAGCTGTGTGACATTCACCTCTAAGTTAAAGGTGACCCAATATGGGGGTCCTAAGATCCATGTGTGGGCTATACAAAACATGTTCATTTGATTTAATTCACAAAATAAATCTCAGATAATGAAATTTCACCTTTTTAGTTCTGCCTGTTCTTTAGCTCTCTTCAGAACGTGCTGCTTTGCATAAGTTGCTATGAAAACCCCTCCCAACCTTTTGTTTACGTTACCTCTGCCAGAAGTTTCCTTTAAGATTTCGTTCAGTAGACAGTACTATTCCATGGCAAAATTATTTACACAAACTACAACTTTCTTTGTTAATATTGATAGAACATTGCCATCAAAAATAAAAATACAATGAAGCCACACATCTGTGTTCTCCAAGACTGTTCTAAAACAGCAGAACTGTCCTGTGAGGAAGTGGGCGGAGTCTCTGCTTGCGTTATCAGGAGACGTGCTGGGCTCAGGTTGGGGTGGGCTGGATTTGTGACATCACAAACTGCGGTGTTTGAAAACAGGTCATTTCAAGACACAAAAAAATACATTTACTTATAGTAAAAATACCTCTGAGTGCATTTTGTTTGTGTTTGGACTGTTTTTAGAAACACTACAGACCCAAATGTAAGTAAAAACAATGGAGAAAAGTGAATTTTGCATATTAGCTCCCCTTTAAGTATTCAGGTTGTGATTGAATCAAAGTGAACAATGTTGACAAAAGTTAAGCAGGTTGAAAATTATGTTCCTCAAAGTTGTCGAGAGGAGGGACAAAATCCAGCACGGTCAACACGTGCAGTTCAATATACCATCTAAAAAAACACATGGTGCAAAGTGTTTACAGCAGGAAGCAAGATGTGAGGCAGCTGGACAAAACATAGTTGGATATTGTAAACACCAAGTCTACTCCCGCCTCACACAGGTTTAGTGGCAGCTCGAGCAGCCAATTAAAAGACTCCAACAGGATCTGCAGACCTGAGGAACAACATAATCTACCTCCTACTGATCATCATTGAGCAGAAGAGGCTCAGGGAATATCTGAGCCAGAGCTTCCTGACAGTCTCACCAATGGGCATTTTTGGAAAAGACTAATCATAGTAAAATTGGTCTGACCCAATGACTCGGCCTATAGAATGACGGTCCTTTGGTGGCCCAGACGTGATTTGCCAGAGGTGGTCCATGCATGGGCCAGCGCCACATATACTAAACCACAACTGGGCCATCATTGCCAGACGTGTCCCACATTCAGTCAACAAACCACTTGCCATGCCAGCAGTGCCAGTTTGACACCAGATCTGACCCACGCCCATCTGCCAGGTGGGATGTGATTGTGCTTCAGTACAGCTCATAATATCTGTTTGGTGGGCCACAAAGCTTCTCTTTGCTAGCCTACAAAAAAAAAAAAAAAAGTTGGAACACTTTATCCCTCCTCGTCTGTGCAAATGTGCATATAAACTAGGGGCAGAAGCAAAGGAGGATCAGGGGATTTAAATGTTGGTCTTAGCTGAAGACAAACTCCTAACCTGTTGTTACTTTGATAAATTCAAATGAAGAAATAACCTGACTTTCACCGGGAACATCAATAACGTGATGTCTCAGTAATTACACATCATCAGTTTTCTGTTATATCACTTTCATTACGCATTTATTTAATTGTTTCACTTACACTTCCCGATGACGTTATCAACTAATAATAGATCTTGCTTCATGTCAACACAGATGACATAGTAAAAAACAAACGTGGTGGCACTTAACTCACTGACTGAACATTTCTGTCTGTCTGTGAAACACCCAGGCCGACCTGTTCTGCTCTAAAGCATTCAGTTCGTTACCACCCTGACTTTCCTGTTCAGCCTTTAAGTATTAAGACACAAAAGGGATCGGATGTGAGGGAAAGTAAATGTAAAGAAGAGCACACATAAAGACTAAAGAAGATCACGCAGATGTTGTCACAAAGGTAAAGTTAAGCTGAACGACTGCGATAGTTTGTAACAGATTGGCATTTAATGATTGTAAATAATTATATCAGTCATTTAAAATCAGAACAAATTATCCTTAAAATTTAATTTTGTTTAATAAAAACTAACCTTTATTATTTTAACATTGTGATACTGTGTAAAGGCATGAAAAACAGCTAAATGAATTTATTATTACTGTATATCACTGTCAATATTGTTTTTATTGAGTTTAAAATATTTGATAAAAGTTTAAGGCTTAAAGATTGCATTGTAAAAACAGTCCTAACTAAATCATACAATGTTATATTCAACCCCAAATTATTTTTGATCTTGTTTTGTGACTGATAAGCAAAAGCAGAATGTGTTAAATTATTAATAGCCTTTAAATTTTCTTTATGTTAAGAGGTGTTACCAAGTGCACTTGTCCAGCTGCACTGATAGATGTTTCACTTAATTTAAGAAGATTCAGACATAATCTAGTATTTTTGCCAAATATTTCAATGGCTATTTTTTGTAGTACAGAAGTGCTGTGTCAGGATGAGTGAGACACAAGATGATATATTTCTATTTAACATCCAGGACACCTCCTAACAGTTCCACTTCTTTATGTCTTATTTTATAATAAAACTACCACACGATAGGCTCAGAGGAGCTGCAGCTCCACCATATTCTAAAGTGAGGATGCAAAATTTGTGCTTTTGTTCTCCCATTGTCAGACCTGAAAACACGTTTGCACTCCCAGCAATAAAATCAAAGCAGGGCGTGGTATTCATTCTAATTTTACGTTACTTAAAAATAATCACTGTTACACACGCTCGTTCCCAGCTTTGACTTAATGCACATTTGTAAAGAAACATAATAAACTAGAGATACGATGTTAGCGTTTGGGATATATTGATATTCAGGCTGTTGGGTCTTAAAAAGAGAAAAGAAAGTAAAACAATTGGAAAAGTACTCCCTTAATTTTTCTTTTTAACTTGCAAGTCTAACCTGGTAAGTTTTGCAAATTTATGGCCAATTCTGTTCATGACCTGACATGAATTTTTGTGAATTTTCTCAGCCAATGAGTGCGTGTCAGTCACTCAGGCAGGCTGGCTGCCTATTTAATCTGCTGGCGGCTTGTGAAAAATCCTCTTCAGGTTGCCATTGGAGATAAGAGGTGCAGATGTTGCTTGGCTGGAGTGAAATAGAGAGAAAAAAAATGCCGAAAGTGGAGAAGATTGGCTGAAAAGAAAGACCAGAGGACAAATTAGCACGATAAGACACAAAGATAATACAAGTCCAGAACCCCAGGGAAACAACAGGAGTTGTTTTGATTGACGTGGAGGCATGAATGTGGTCTCTGTCGTCCATGCTCCCATCAAATTGGAAGTAAAACGCAGTAGCTGAAAACTAAGCACAAGGTCTGCTCTCACACAGCTGAGACAAGATGCATTAACAGGTGTGGTTTTCAGTGGCAGATTTAATAAAACCACAAATGTGACACATGTTTGCCCAAACACTGAATGTGTCCAAATTTAGGGGCCGCCTTCTTCAAAGTTCGATTACATCCCACCAACTTGCCGAAGGCTGTACACATTCAAAGACTCCTCCACTTGTGGCCCACAAATTCACCCTCTTTTTTTCCCCTCAATTTTAGAGACAGGTCCACTGGATCCTTCTCAGTTCACCCTATCCCAAAAAGCATTGTGGGCCGCCCCATGTAGACTGAGTAGGCTGGGTCCTTCGAAGGACGCAGCCCCAGATTTTGGACACAGTGCAGTTTTTTCCCCCTCAGTGTAGAAAGACAAACACAAACGACTACTGAAGCCTCTACAATTGTAAAAGCAGGCGTTGCTGTTGATCTGCCTGTTTATGACTCTGCAGGCCCAGTCACAGCTCTGTATCAGCTTAAAGCACCTTTTTGGGAGTTAATATTAACTCTTTGATAAGAGGTGTGTGCATTGGTGCAGGAGGTGGTGGTAATTACCTTTTTTTTTGTTACTGTCGAGCTCTAATCTATGGCTGGAATGAAACCTGTCTGCATGTTGTTCTGTTGCCTCCTCTGTGCTGTTGTTGCTAAATAAACCTTACTTCCAGACCTTGTTTTATTTGAAGTCAGTGGCAGAGCAGCTATTCTGAAAGTCTTTGAACAATGCCTTTTCTGAAAGTCTTCCTGCATTACTTCCTGCTTTGACCAGGAAGCTGAATTCGGCGTTGAGTGTGCAACATGCGTGAGCGTGTGCACATGCATGCCCTTGCAGGTCAACATGCAGACACTGACTTTCCTTGCCATTACAGGTGTAGAATTTAAGCGTAAGCAACCCATTATCACCTTCACTTGTTTGTTTTTTTTTGTATGGAAAGGTTTAAGCCCCGGGGAGAACGTCGGGCAGGAGCACCTAGACATGCTTGTGTGTGTGTGTGTGTGTGTGTGTCTGGGCATGTGTTTGGGTGAGGTGGTGTGGGTGTTGTCAGCATCAGGAGGAAGTGGCTCCTTATCAGAATGTGTACATGGGTGTGTGAGAGAGCCCTTCCCTCCCTGCCCTCCTGACACTGCAATAGTTGGAGGACTGTACATGACGAGCTGCAGCTCAGCTGTTGTTATCAGTGTGAGTCCTTTTAAATTTAGACGTCTGGGTTTCACATTCTGCATTGAAACACCAGCTGAATGTGTTATTCGGTGCAGTGAGGGGGGGGGGAGGTAATGACTCAGCTGTTGTTCGGACTAAATTTGCATTTGTTGTCAGTACCTCGTGTTTCTCCACTGTTTAAAGTTTGTTTCAATCTGTTGTATAAAGTGGTTTTGATCAGTCTGTACATCTGTTTCAGTCTGCAGAGTTCTTCGATATGCTGGAAAAGATGCAGGTAGGAAATGTTTGTTTATTAGAATTTATCGTTGTTCTTTATATTCCTGGTTTCTTGCCCTTTTTACTTTTTACTTTGTTTTGTTTATTGTTATTCAGTCATTGCATATTTTATCTATTTAAATAAACAGTTTCTTCTGGAGTCACAGGAAGATAAAATGTAATATTATGACTTAGTTTCATTCTGCATTATCACACTGAGGTAAATGTGTTCTCATTTTGGATAATATGTACGATTCGAATGGAGAAGACACTTTGGAAAGATCTGCACTGACTATTTTTGCCCTCTCTGTGAAAAATACATTGATTTTCCCATTTCTTCAGAGCAAAGTCTGTTTCTCTCCTCCTTTGCGACCACTCTGAGCCCTCAGCGGACCCCTGAGGGTCTGGACTTTGAATAGATAGAGGACAGATGGGGGTATGAAAAGAAAACCAAAAAGGAGGAGAATGAAACAGAAGAGATGGAGAAATAAAAAAAAGAGATAAACTTTTTGAAGGGAAGAAATCGGCACAACACAGACATGAGATTTGGGAGTGTTTTTTTATTTATTTATATTTTTGCAGATTTGTGATTAGATTCATGAATTGTGCTCATAAAAGGAGTCCAAGGGAAGATGAGCAAGAGACAGGCTTTTTAGTGTAGATTTTACTAACAAAGCTTTTTTTTTTCAAATTTTATCTTGATCTCTAAAATAAATCACTATCTTTGAACAAAATTTAAATGATCTCAGTTATTCCCTTAAAACTGAACAATGTTTTATCAAGATTAGACAAACAGCAGACAACAACAAACCACAACAGAGTAGCTGTTTGTGAACATTCATGTTTTTTTGTTTTTGGAGGGGGGTAGTTGTTAGACTGTGATGATTCTTTTAGATTTCTAGTTAGTTTTAGGGCAAACATTAAATATTTAGATATAATTGTGATGAAGGTCCAGATGAAAGCCCTAAGAATTGATTGGTCGATCAATTGACCCCATTTAAACGTGTATTTATGTGTTTTATTTGTCCAAGTCCTGGGATGAAGGGTTTTGTGAAAGAGTCATAACATTAAGAGTTAAATATTTAGTTAAAAACACAGAACATGTTAATATTAGAAGTGTTCCAATAAGTTTTTATATCAAATAGGGACCTTAATAATTAAAATAACTTATGGACCAAATGTAAACATGAGTACTAAACTGTGGTTTATATGATATTATAGAAATTGTTTTTTTAATGGTTAAGAGGTGGTTTAAAACTAAACTATTGTTAGATTTTGGGTAAGAATAATTTGTTATATAGAAATGTGAAGATTAGGATAATGATCCCCTTGCAGAGCTACAGCTGTGCACAGCAGTGTGTTCAATGTTGCCTCATTCTCAATAAAGTTTGTGGCATTATAAGTGATTCTGTTGAACTCTAATTTTGAACACCAGCATGAATCTTCCTACTTTTCTGCTCAGTCATAACAAGTTGTCCCACAGGGGATTGTTCAAAACCTACAAGATACAAGACATTTGTAATTCCATGTTAGTACAAATATATGCAATGATTCTGATGTTTTGTTAACAGCAGACATTTATACAATTTAAGAAGCTTTAATGAGACCAGATTCTGAGAGAGTATCACTAAGTTTATGTATTACCTCTGTGTGTGAGATGTGTATCAGACTGGATGAGTCACTCAGCTGTCATCTGGCAGCAGTAAGTTAGGTCTCCAAACAAGAACACAGTGTTTTAAGGCATCTTTTAAATGCACAGAGCTTTCTTTTTGACCTTTTGTGTTTTTCCATCCTCATGCTGCGAATGGACACTAATAAGGTCCCTAAAGCTGAAGACACCAAAAAATGGAAGGTGTGACCAACTGCACACTTGGTCATGTTCTTCTCTGTGGATCTCATTAGTTTGTGTCACATGTCCTCCATTAACCTGCTTTCTGCTCTTTGTCACTACTTCATCATGCATCCTGCTTTGCTTTATGTTCTTCCATCTGTATCTTTGAAGCGTCGCTGAATCCCATGTGAACGTTTACCCGATTTTTTTTTTTCTTCTTCTGAGTTTTCTGAAATATAAAATCAATACCTGCCACCCACCCCCTGATCTGATTGATTATGAGCTGAAAGAACTCCAGCTGTCAGCTGATCCTCGGTGGCCTGCCAGTGTCTTGACTCCTGCTGCAGCAGAATATAAATGACCGTCTGTTCGTAGCTTGGTGCTCCCCAGGGGGGTGCAAGCGGACCACATCAGTGTTTAGAGGTCATACACTGGAGCCGCAGATTGCCGACAGCTCAAAAACATCTCTTAACCTCAGGAACTACCAAATCAAAGTGGCCTCTGACATCATCCTCAGTGAAGTTTACGGAGGGTTGTGCATTTCAGGCTGTTGCATCATCGTCCAAAAGTTGGTTTGGCATGAACATCTGTAGTACTGTTTTTGTGTCTGTGTTTCTGGCTGTGCTTGCAAAATTGTTGATGTTGAGAAAAAACATAAAAGTGTTCACAATCTATTTTTTTTTTCTTAACTGTGTGTTCTCTGCTTTACAGGATGATTATATCCCCTACCCACGGATAGAAGATGTGAGTCATTTCTCAAGCACACATTTACACCTTTTTTCACAATGCAGCTTAAGCCAGATGTATTTCAAACAATAAAGACAGATTTTAATTAGATTGTAATATCCAGTTTATCCTTTTTGTGATAGTAACCAAAGTTTTTGGTAGAGTTCGTCTCTTAGCAGGGTCATGGCAGGCACAATCTTAATGTGACCCCAACAGATCTTGAGAACTTCTGGTTTAGATTTGTGCTTCTGTTGTAGAGCCACTCATGCTACAAAGATACTGGAGATTCCAGTTTTAATTAGAGGTCGATCGATGCATTAGCCAGCTGATATTTCTGGTCGATATTTGCGTTTTTTCCTTGTATCGTATCGGCCGATCCGTTCATGCGTTTGGAGGAAGAAAAAAGGAGTATCCACTTCAAGAATCGGCCAAAGAAATTGGCTGCACGTATCAGCATATCGGTTAGACCAGGGGTCTCCAAGGGTTTCCCAGGAGTCCGGCAAGTGTTTCAAGGAGCTATGAAAAGTGTCTGAAAAACTCAATGCCAAACAACCACATGACCACACATCATCGGGTTGGCTGCCGTTCGACCATACTGAGCCCTAGATTGTTTGATTGACAACCAAGGGGGAGGGACATCTATGGATTGATTGGATATAAATGAAAGTTTGTTTGGCCAGTGACAAATTTAATTTTGCTACTCCTAATTATTCATAAGCACTGAAGAGCTACTTTAAATGAGCTTACGAGCTAACGGTTGGAGACCCCTGGGTTAGACTGATGTCAAAATAATTGTATCAGTATCAGCATGTAAAACCCTGTATTTGGTCGATCTCTAGTTTTAACAAAGTCCACTGCATTACTTATTGAAACAACATTATTTATAATCCAGGAAATATTTTCTAACAAGTCTACCAATAAACATAACACTCAGGAAATACAGAACAAACCAATGGAAAGATTTGGAACAAACAACCGTAGAGCACCAAAACCCAGGAAAAAGTTGACTAAAAGAAGGAGACCACAGAGAAAAGAGTGACACTCTAAATCTGGCAGGAACCTGTGCACCAAAATGGTAGATAAAACTAATTTGCTAAAAAAGGGGTCTTGCCAGGAGATGTTGACTGTAGATGCTGTCATCAAATGTAGAACATGAACCGTCTTTTAGATACTTGCACCTTAAAGTGCCTGTGACATGCATACAAATACAAAAAGTCAAGGAAAACATATTTATACTTAAGAAAATTGGCATAGTACATGTGATTTTACACATTTTGTCACATAACTGGCCTACTTTCTTTTAATTTTGGCTCAGCCAAGGTCAAACAAGAAGTGACATCAAAGGGGAACTAATTAATAAAATAAACTCACTGGTCTATGTTTATTAAAACAAAATAATCTAAACTTTAACTCTTCTTTGTCTCTCTTTGATAGCAACTAAAAATAATCTAAAGAAACCTCAGATTCTTCTCTACAGTCTGTGTTGTTAGCATATGATGATGGATATTCACTGTGTCTGTTACAGCTTCTTATATCCAATTAAATTTCAAATTTACACTATTCTTTTTTTTCCCCCTTTAACTCTCATGTGCAAGGTCCTGGAGAAAGGTGGTCCATATCCCCAGGTAATACTGCCCCAGTTTGGAGGTTACTGGATCGAAGATGCAGAGGCACCAGCAGGAACCCCTTCCTCCTCAGAGTCCAGTTTCTGTGAAGAGGAGGAAGGTGATGAGGGCATGAGTCCCGGCGGGGCACATAGCTACCGCCTGGAGTGTAACAGCACAGCCCGAGCTTACCGCAAACACTTCCTAGGAAAGGTTAGTGTGTGTTTGTGTTGTTATTTTCATTGTGTTAAAGCAGGACAACCTTAAATGTGTCCTACTTTCCTACTTCCAGGAGCACATGAACTACTACTGCACGGGCAGCAGCATCGGCAACCTCATCATGTCTCTGAAACACGAGGAGGCTGAAGGTCAGGAGTTCCTGCGCATCATGCTCAGGTATATTCTTCCATCTCTGATAAATAAATAGAAATATAAAATCTACAATATGAGAGTAATTTTCTTTATTATATACATTAAATGACCTCAAATGCAATATTTTTTTTCTTTCTTGTGAGCATGTTCTTGTCTGATTCTGCCAGGTATGAGTCAAAGCAAAAATTTGAGCTTTAATTTTGATTAGTAAGATTCTTCAATTATTTTGATTTATAACTTGAATTTATTGCCATTTTTACTCAACAAATAGCCTTATGGGTAAACATGTAAACATCAACAAGATTTATAAGTTGTTTTAAAAAACCAACACAAAAAAATTACCTGCTCTATATGCTTTTATAGGAACATTTCTTATGACACTTCTCTTGATAGCATTTGGATATAGAATTGAAAACAAACAAAATGTTAATTGTAGAAATATCGGTACCACTTTGCAATAAGGCTCCCCTTATAGATGGCTTATAAATAGCTTATAGATTAGTTATTAATTAATCTGTAAACACTTTATAAACCATTAATAAGTGTTTATTATTCATTAATTAAGGACAGCAAAGAGACAAAATTGTCTGGTTTCTTGCCAAATAGTGAGCCAAATCTGTTCACGTATATATTACATTAAAAAAAGTTATATTAAACATTTCAGACTACCTTGTAAGCACAATAATTATTGAAAAAATAGATTTTACATATAATATTGTACTGTATTACCACATTATACATATCTACAGTAATCAAAGGGAGCCTTATTGTAAAGTGTAAAACAGTATACTATTTAATAATGACTAATGATGTCATAACAGAGCCTTATAAATAGTGTACTGTTTTACACTTTACAATAAGGCTCCTTTATGGCATTTATACAAGTTTATTAGTCATTAACAAATAGTGTACCTACTGTCTTAAATTGTACAATAAGTTGTTAATATGTATAATTCAGTATTATAGTACAATTTTTCAAATATGTGTTTCCAATACATCATTGTTCTTACAAACTTAGTAATATGTACACAAACAGATTTGTCTCACTATTTGTTAAGAAACCGGACAGTTTTATCTCTTTCCCGTTTTTAATTAATCCTTAATAAACATTTATTAATGAAATATAAAGTGTTTACAGATGAATTCATAACCTGTCCATAAACTATTTATAAGCTATCTATAAGGGGAGCCTTATTGTAAAGTGGTACTGAAATATCTGTTTAAACTATTTAGTTATACCTAAATAATGTGTATAGTGCATACAATAAAGTAAAATACAACATTTGAAATGAAACTTTTATCATATGCTCATTAAACTGTCTTAAAAATAGATTATAAATATTATAAATTAAAATACAAAATGATAACTAGTTAGAATTTTAAATGTAGGTATTCCTTCTTAATAAACAATGAATTTGTGCACCGATTGTAATAATTTACATATAGTTAAAACAAGAGTTTAAAGAAGTGCGGTGGAGACATCATTCACACTAGATGGTACCAAAAAATGTTATAAAATATGTGTAGACATGTTTAGCACTGCTTTTATGTGTAAAACCCTAGGTCTTCATCCTTTAGATAAAAATAAAATTAAAGTGTGTATGCTGCACACATTGTAAATGACCATCACACCCAAAACAGGTACTATAAACATTTGTTGTTTGCTCACGAATGGATACATTGAGTCACCTAACCATTAACCAACCATCTGTCTGCCTGTCAAACCTAATCTGTATAACACTTTTTGTACAACCATGAGATTGACCCATCTGAATCTCATTTGGTGGGGCCTGTAGGACTGTCTGTGCAAATGTTAAGAATAATTTTGTAACTTTTTTAGAATTTTGTATCTGAACCGAAGTGATAGACCAATTATCCAAAGTTCAGATACTGTAGACTCCTGTTAGGGCTCTAAAAGGTAAAAACCAATCTCTGTGGTCTCTTTGTCCCTAAAGATGCTTTGACTCTTCCTTTTCTTTCCTCCACACTCTTTTTTCTGTTTCAACCCTTTTTCATATTCTGCTCAGATAAAATTTGTGACTCAGTTTTTCTTGGGCTAATCCCATTTTGTTGCCATTTTCATTAGGAGTACAGAGAAACAGTATTATAATGTTCAGTTTGTGTTGAGCCTGTGTTTGGGTGTTTCTCATGTCCCAGTAACAGCTGACAGTGATAATAATATTACCAGTCACTCTTAAATCAACCATGCTCATTGATTTCTTTTTTTCTTTTTTGTCTTGAATGTTGTCGAGACAAGACTTGTCAGAAGATTTACCCAGCTTCACATAAATTGGGCCGTGTGTTTCTGTTAGTTTTAATCTACAACATAAGTAGTGCATGGTATTGCCATGTTGGAGTCAACTTTAAAATAAAACTAAACAAAACAAAACAAAAATATATTATTTTTTTCTTTTCTTCTGTTTGCAGATCAAGAGCCAAAACAGTCCATGACAGAATCTCTTTAACTGGCCTCAGTCAGTTGCCCAGTGTGCCTCAGATTGCAAAGGTAAAAGGAAACTTAAAGGAACACAAAGGCTTCCAACTATTTTACTTGGAGTTACTGTGTTTTTCATGTACGTTTTACAAAACCAGAAAAGGTTTATAGCTGTCAGCACTGGAATTGATCATCTCAGTATCTAAAAGTCTCACTAAGGTACAGCCATTTATATTTAGCTGGGGCTACCATACTGAACTGGTTTTACTCCAGAAGTTAATCTTTTAGATAGATAGATAGATAGATAGATAGATAGATAGATAGATAGATAGATAGATAGATAGATAGATAGATAGAT
>JARVGW010000624.1:7567769-7579482 GCA_031762495.1 Anablepsoides rubrolineatus | reverse complement strand
TCCAAATTATATTTATGTTTGTGTTGTCATCAGGACCCAATTTTGGCATGGAAACTTTATAAGGAACTTAGGAAGGCAACTTGTGTTTTGGCGTGGGGAAGTACAAAGTAGTTGTGGTTCCTGAAATTATTGTATGTTGCAGTTGTTTGTGTTTTCCAACATTACGACATTTCTCAGATGTGCTGTACTGTCTGGACAGTCAAAGGTGAGAGAAGTTTGAAGTACTAAAGCTGTTGCACCTGTTGGGTTTTCTGTTTTACTTTGTGGTCTGCAGGGTTGCTGCCTGGTAATATTTGGTCCTTTTCATCTGTAGTCACTGTTCTTTGAAACCCATCCAGAAAGAAAAGAACAATACAGAATGTTTAAAATCATCTCATTCAATCATTTGTTTATTAACTTTCTGTAAGACCTGGCTTCACATGACACACTTCCCGGAGCACCAAAATCAGACATTTTGCATTGAAGTGTCTCCTATTCCAGTATGAGTTTCTAAAGACACAACCACCAGCAAATGGAAACTATAAATCCACCAGCATTTTGTAGTGGTGCAGGAAAACTGGACCTTGTTTTTTTGTCACTTTTATTCATAAACATGAACATAAAGACCAATTACTGCTAGATGTGTTGCTGCAGCACATCTGAAGAAGTTTTTTTATTCCATATTTGATTGTGAATATCCTGCTACAATCTACAAATTTGGACTTCTTTCAGTATTTTTGATAAATACTGAAAGAATACTGAAAAATAAAATTTACAATGAAATCTATAAAATTTCTGTAACAAGTCAAGTTAAGAGCAACACTTTGCTATCTAGATTAGCTTTATGGTCTTGTTCTGTTGGCATGAAAAGTCATGTGGTTATGATCAAACTGTACTATTTGGATTGTCTAACCAATCATTTATTTACTTTTAATGTTCTCACTAGGGGTGCACCAATTGCAGTTCTCTGATCACCGATGTTTAAAAAGTTTGACCTACCGATTCCGATTTTGGACGATACAGATTTTTTAAATGACTGACACAGTCAGGTGTTATAAGGGGACAATATACCTTCAATGTTCCAATTTTATTTTATTTTAAAAACACTGAATCATACCCTTGAAACAATACAAACTTATTTTAACTGGATATTAGGTAGTGCTCAGTAGAACAAAAAAGGACAGTGGTTAATTTTCAGACCATTTTACCTCAATCACAAACTGCCTTCTCTTTTTTTTTGGTCTCCTTAAGGAAATGAATAATTACTCAAAATGTACTTGAGATTTAGATTACTTGTAGGGAAATGAAGTCTGTAGTGAGCACATTGATATATATTTCTATATAAATATTATTTTAGTTTCTGTTGACTAAATCAACACACTTCTTGACAGGATGCATAAGCTTCACAACAAGAAATCCAAGCAGAATTTAAAAATGCTGGATTGAAAAGCTCTCATAATATGTAAGTAGATAATTTGAGCAAAATCACAAGAGTAAATGATTAAACTAAAATAGGTAACAGTTTAACATGTTTGTATGCGTAGATCTTTTCACATCAACACTAAAAAGATTTATAATTTGTGGTGAAATTATTCATTTTTCTGTGGCCAAAGATAGTTTTCACTGAACGAATGCCACTTTCTAGAGTTTCTAGAGTACTTCTGCTGCTAGATTTATTGGGTAGTTTATTAGGAAAAAGGATAATAAATGGAGAAATGGATTTTTATTTATATATTTTATATGCTAATGCATGTAAGAATGTAGTCAAATATTTCCCAGCTTGTCATGTTGATAAGTTTTAGACACTCCTTCAGATTCTGAAATAGTAAATTTGAACCAGAAGAGGGAGCTGTCAAATAATCTATAAATGTGACGGAACATCACTTCACCTGCATGTGTTCAGGCAATGAAATAACTCTCAGATTAAAGTCGGGGTTGGTGGATTGGTTTAAGAGATGCAACAGTTTTAAAGTTAAGTATTTAAAGTAGATATTTGTCAATGATTTTAGGCATCTAAATTATTTAATTTGACAAGTCTGTTCCAAGTAATTTGACATTAAGATTGTAGGAATTCCCTGTTAAGACATTTACTTGTCAATTTTAAGCAACACTGTAGAGATGAAATGTATTTTTTTATTCAAAAATACTGGTTCAAACGAAGTTCCTTTCTGCAGTTAAACTTAACATTTATTCTGTCTTTGTTTCTGACTCTTCAGAAAATGCTATTGAATGCGCAAAAAAGGGGAGAAACTTTTGAAAGCAAATTTCATTCTTTCTCCTGAAAGCAGGAAAACAAACAGCTATTCTGTTGACAGCATGATGTACGCCTAACCTCCTTCACTGATCAGCGTGCTTCTAGGTTTATTTGTGTAAATATGCGTGTCTAACGTGCCCACGTCACTTATGGAGCCGGTTGATGTCTTGTTGATGATGATAGCGATCTTGTTTATGGAACAGTTGGTGAACTGATGCTGCTCAGCAAAGACCGTTTCACCCTCAGTGCAACAGAACAACCCCATTTTATGTGTGTAAACAAACACATGTGCAGTTAGTGTAACACGTGCCATGTGCCCTGTGGTTTAATTTTTCTTTTTTTATGTGTGTAGGTTTGAAGCTTAATTTTTATCTCTTCGTGTGAGTGTGAGGGGCCAGTCAATCATTCTCCCATCGACACACTTTTACTCTCTATGGCGGTCTGCTTCAGCAGCTTTTGTTGTTCAGCTGTTAGGTTGTATTGTGGTTGCTGACTGGTTGCTTGTTTAAACAGTTGCTTACATGTAGCTGAACCTTCATGGATACCCGGTCATCACCACACACACACACACACACACACATACAGAAGCGCACGTTGTGCAACAGTGCAGGCTGCTTTCGATGAACTGTTACAGTGTCAGGCTCGGGGGGCTGAGGATTGCCAGTGTGTTTGTCCACCTGGAATTGGTTTGTTTTGTGAAACACAACTCTGTCACGGCTGATGGAGATGGAGGATTCTCACATGTCAAAAGAACAACTGCTACAGCGAGGGCCAAAACATTTAGAAGTTGTTGTTTTTTTGTGTGTTTTTACTAGTGTTTTTTTTTTTTAATCTGCCTTTTACATTTGGACACAGAAAAAGCTCAATCTTTATGAAGCTAAAATGACTAAACCCATTTTGATCTTGTTAGAATGATTTGATTGCATTATTGGGTAAAATTATGATTAAGTGGCTTGTCGTTTCTTGCAGTTTGACTTGCTATACTCTTCAGGGGCTCTGTTTCATATTAGCTCTGTCAATAACTGTTACCATGATATGTTTGAGATGAATGACATTTTATTAAAGGCTTCAAAGCAAATCTGAACATCAAGTGGATTTAATGCCTCAAAACTTTAATGGCTTGCACACACACACACACACACACACTTCTTTAAGCTAAATGCTTCTGTGAATAGTTTGTTGATTAGGTTTACAAACAAACTGGTGATTTTTACAGACCGTGAAATATGTCCTCAGGTTCTAAACTGTGTGCACCGAGTGCATTTAGTCATTGAGTATCTGGTGTTTCCTTTGCTTATTCATGTGTGTGTGTGTGTGTTGCCTGGGATCAAAGTGCTGTGTCAGTCCTACTTTGGTGTGTGGAAGTGACGATCTCCAACTGGCCTGTGTGGCGGCTGTGATTGTGTCCTGGTCTTTATCACCCCAGACCCTGTACGCTTCCATGACAATCAAACGGGGTCAAAGTCTCTGTTTCTACTTACTGTACTCCGTTTGCACTTGATTGAGATGAACTGATTTGTGTGTGAAGCATCTGTTTGTGTTAATTTTGGTCACGTTCACTCGTAGTTCTTCACATTTATTTAAAAACCGTGGTGAAAGACCTACAACTTACTTTAACTGGCACCTGCAGTAAGATCAGTGAACCACTAACATGAATCCTGACCATCTTTATTGACACTAATATAACAGCCTCATCCTCTGCATCAGCGAGGCAGAAAGGATTGGTAAATCTTTCATGCTGCATTGCTTCAGTGCTCAACTTCAATCACTTGTATGAACAACTTGTAAACAAACAGTAAAAGATGCAATCACTGGAAACCGTACATACATACCATACTTCACACACATGAAAAAAAAAAATACACAGATGGTATTTCTCACGGCACCACCGTAGCCCCTCCATGCTCCATTGCGTCATGGAATCGGACACACAATGTGCGGCTCCGGTCTTGGCCCTGAGCAGGCAGAGCGATTCCTGAGACAAGTCTAATTTATGAGACAGCCATCGGCTCACAGAGGAACCTTCTCCCTGTAACTCAGAGGCTCGGTGCTGCGGGTCGTCGGCCCACTTGATTTGTTGTTCGATGTGGGTGGTTTTTTTTTTTTTGCCTGTGTGTCAATGTTTGGGCTTGCAGGAATTGCCAGTTCTGGGTCCTGCGCTCACTTTTCTTGACTTTCCCTGCACAATTGTTGGCATTTAAGAATGACCACATGTGTTGAACGTTTACAAAACATGGAAGTTTAATCAAAATGTCTCTCATTTTTATCCAAACTGTTTGCATGGTGTCATTTGCTTACACTCCAAAGTCCAGCTTCTAGACAATAGTTGTAAATTGGTTTCAGAGGAGCAGCGAGGAACACGTTTTACCTCAGTCTGACATTCAGAACATTTAACTCTTAGTGTTGGCCACCATTTCTGATAGGAATGCTACTATTCAACACGTTTTTGATATTTTGTCGTCTCCGTAGTTTTTATCACCTGCTGCTCAAGACAAAGACTGCATGTTTTAAGTTTGTCCATCACTTACCAAAATATCTCATTTTTATTTGACAAGTTTTATGAAAAAATTTAGAAAATAAAAATTTAATATACATCTATAATTGAATAACTTTTGGAGTCAACCTGATTGGAGAAGACTGCAGCCAACACAAAAATGGCCGTCAGTCAGTTTTATAGATGCTGAAATTAATTTGGTGTGAATAAAGACTGCTTAAAACAATTATGCTTGTCCTTTTTTATAATCTCTTAAGTTGCCATTTACTTTGCATTGTAACTGTCTCTGTGCCACCCATATCTTGAGGCTTTTTTGGGGGGCTTTATATAAAACAAACTTGTAAGAACATTATACCTGCCAGCCAAATAACATAGACAGATGCAGCCAGACTATAGGCGCAGGTGGCATCAGTGCAGTGCTGTCAATTACATCAATGTCTGTAGGCAGACTTGTAAACCCATACCCACCTGGGTTTCTCACCAAATCAGGGTCATGGAGAAGGCCTCATGATACCAAACCCATTCACAGAAACTACAACGGCTAAATCTTTAAAACCGTTCTTAGTTCAGTTGCAATGAATATTAAAAAGATTGACACAAATAAAACTATGAATGAAGAAGCTGAAAGTTACAGCCATTAATCATTAGGGGTGAAAATCACCAGCTTTATCACAATACGATAATATTGTAACATCTAAAAAAATTTGTCTTTCTCTAAATATCAGTCAAGATATGATTTTAAATCTGTTCTTAAGTCTGCAATTGATATATCGATCCACATCGAGCTTATGATGATGACGATATGGTTGATATTTTCATTTTTCCTTGATGTAATTCAATCATTAATTATTTAATCGATGTATTGATGTGGATTGATGCATTGTTACATCTCTACTAATCAATGTACAGTCTGTTAACATACATTTGTTCCATTTTTTTTGGTCTTTCAGTTGTTGTTTATAATCTTGGAGATTTTTAGCATTGATTAAAATAAAATCAGTAAATGCAGCCATAAAGCATACAGATCTATAGTCCTGGATTTGTGTTCATAACAGCTGATTTTGTAGGTGTATTGTTTTCAACACCTCCTTATCTCCCTCCAGTCTTTTTCTTTTTATTTAATTTTATTTTATTTTCCCCATCACTCATCTACATCTGTCACCATGGCGACAGGTGTTCCAATATTGATCCTGCTCACACGTCACCGAGGCCTTCTCCTCACACCCACTTTATTTACCCTGTCAGGTGTGATGAGTGCATGCAAGGCTGACCTGATGTAAAGGCTGATCCTTACAGAGCAGAACACGGTGGGATATCTGAGGGGGGAGGACAGGTGGTGTAAAAAATAAAAGGTTTAAAGTTACCAAGAAAAGAATCATCAATGCAAGACGAAGAAAGAAAGAAGAGTTAACGAATAGAAGAAAGGATGGACACCTCATGTGTGATCTCAGTCATAAAGCGGTTTTAGAAAAATGTTGAATGAGGATCAAAGTAGTTTAGAGGTCTTTGTTGGCTCACCATATGTGTGTATTTTTGTTTGTATCTGTTCTTTTTTGTGATGTCACACTTTGGTGTACTGAAGAAGACAGCTGTTTGTTTGAGCTTGTCAAGAACACCAGAATTTATGCACGTCTGCAAAAGCATCACTTGAGTTCTGTAGACCCTGCCAAAATAATCATTTTCTGTTTTTTTTTTATAGGACCAGTAAGTTTCATTGGCTGTTGGAAGATTAAAAAAAGCATCTGAATGAATTTGTTCTTTCATCTGTTTATATTTAAGAGCGAGTACGATGTGTTACCATTTGTCCGTGCAATTACAGCCATGCTTATTGTATTGCAGGTTGCACTATAGCACCGATGTACATCTGCTTTTTCTCAAATCAACATATCACTGTCTATTTGCAGCTCTTTTATTTCTCACCAGCCACAGGCTGCTCTGCATCTCAATCTCTCAGTTTGTTCCTAATTGTGTTTGATAGGAGAAGCATGTGCTGGGTCCTGGGAGAGGAGAGCTGAGCATGGGAGAAGCAAAAGGGAAAAGGGGAAAATTCCACAGATAACTATATCAGAGGTTAGAGAGGCCAGATGGACTGACGGCCCCGTCCAAACGACTCAATTTAGCCCACAGGAACTCGATCTGAACTTCTGCACTGCTGGGAAGCACTCGCGGTGGATTAGGGGGGAAAGTAGTGTGTGTATGTGGGATGCACAGAAAGGAAAGGTGAACTGTTTTTGAGGAAAGTTCAGAGGTTCGTGCACTCACAGGTGTATAGGCGGAAAAGATTTAAATTGTCAATAAAGGCCACAGAGTTCTCAGAACATAATTTTTAAGTCTTAAGGGCCAACAGTCTACTAAACTTTTCATTATCACCTCGAATTGTGGGGACGTGCTTGCTTTTGAATACCTCCATCTCTAGATTTAGAACCTTTAGCAAGTGAATCAAATCTATTTTCAAGATCTTTGATTGTCACCTCATGGTGTGATCAACTCCAGCGTGAATTTGAGGCTTTTTTCAGTGTTGGATAATCAACTTTGATTTCCAGCATCCTCTCTGTGAGATCAGACACCATATTATCAGCAAAGCTAAGAACTCTGGCTTATTTCTTATTCCAAACGTGTCTAATCTCATCCACAGCTCCATCAGTGTTTTTTGGTTTATGGCAGTCTCTTTCTTTCCAAAATTGTTTTTGTTTAGGGCTGAATCTGTTGTCAGACCTCTTGCATAGGTCAAAAATGAGCTTTGTTCTGACTCTTACTTGAAAAACACTGTTTCATTGCTCAGAGCCACTGTGTGTATGACCCTTAGCCTTATCAGAACCAAAACAATGACCCTCTCTACAGCCCGGCATCTGCTTACTAACGACTCCACAAAGACTAAAAACGTATGTGCTTCTGGAAACCTAAACACCCTGGTCACACCCTGCGGGCGGTACCTTTTTACGTCAGACCTTAATGTCAACAATTCTTGTTTATACTGCAGAGGGATACATTGAGTAGGAACATACCCCATTTTAAAGTAAATGGCTGTAGTATAATTGATCACAAAGCGTAAAATATAAGACTGTATCTAAAATTCAGTTAATCAGTCTCAAAATTTCCTTCAGCACGATAAATTAAAATGAGGTTATGTTTCATTTGCCTGCCTGCTTAATTGCTTTCTTCATGTCTCCCTCCTTGGCGTAGGGAGGAGTGAACTCCTGGGATCTTTGAGTCATGTAAAAGAAACATGTAAGAGTTCATTATATTAGTTTAAAATGGTCTAACTAACAATATTTTATTGTATTAATTTCTAAGAAAATTCATCACCCAGCAAAAATTATCATGACAGGCCTACAGGTGTGGTTCACTGGGATAGAGGTGTTCACACTTAATAGTTCAAGAATAAATGGATGCACTATTTTCTACACTTAAGGTATAATCACATGGTGTCTTTACAGCAATTGATTGCTTGTTGCTCATTTGGACTTGAGAGCAATTTTAGACTGTAAATGATTTCATGCACTTCGGTTTAGAATCTGATCTTGTCGTTTTCTGTTCAGGTGTTCCGTGTGGTCAGCGTTTGCCTCGGAAGCCCTCCTGATACCATCTGCTGGGAGTACAGGGACAAGGACAAGAACTTTCACCGTATGGGACCTCTCACTCCCCAGGAGTTCTACAGGGAGCAAGTCAAACCCCTATACAACATACAGGATAAGGTATGGAACGCCTCAGATGGAGCACAAAAACCTTAGTTTCTGTTCCGTCTGAACTCAAGCGGTTGTCCCCCCCATCCCCCCCAGATCTGCCTCGTAAATGACCCTCGGCCAGAGAACACGTACGGGAAGCTGTACAGTGTGGAGTTCCTGAGTAACATGGTCGAAGGTCGTAAAACTCTGTACAACAATCAGCCCATCCAGCTGCTCAAGAAGGCTGCAGCAGATTCCATCAAGGAAGGAGAGGTGTGTGGGAAAACGTGCAGGGTTCCAACACGATTTTCACTGACAAAGATGTGAAAATTGAAGTCTGTTTTGTTTTCTTGTTTTTTTTTATAAATCAATAGCGGTAGGTCAGCGCTTACATAAATCAATTTTTTTACATATTGAAATTTGAAATTAATGGTAATTAAAAAAACAAAAAAGGGTCTAAATAATATTATCTTTTCTATCACCTGAAAAATTTTGAAGACTATAAGAACCTTGTACATGTAGTCACAAATGTGCTGTAATTGTGCATGTTTGAACTTGACAAATACTGACTACCTTCTTCTTATTCTCTCTCTTTTTCTGCTTCACGTAGGCCGTGTGGTTTGGTTGTGACGTTGGGAAACATTTCCACAGTAAGCTCGGCATTAACGACATGAATGTGTGAGTAAAATTCAGGAGGATCCATCATCAGTTTAGGTTATAAAAGTTTCTCATTTGGCGAGTTGCTCGAAAAACACAACTCCAACCTAACCTTCCCATCCATTCCCACGGTACAAAACTGTAGGCATAAACCTATCAGGAAGATACATGACTGTATTAAACAAATATATAACATCTAAAAACTGCCTCATCATCATTTAGTTTTTTAGACGCCTTGTGACTCAGTAAGACCTCATTGGGGCCAACGACCCTAGTTGAAACCGTTTACCCTTTAAGCATTAAAAGACCTTAATTGTATCTGTTCCACATGATCACGTGGACCAGAACTCATCTGCTTGTATAATGCGTCGATTTTTCCACTGAGGAAATCTGCCTCGTCTCCGTCCTTCAGGTGCAGCAGCAACTTTGACTGAGTTGCTGGCGCCAGGCTTAAATTTGCTCACAGAGACAAACCAGCATGGTGCCGAATGTCTGTTACCATCTCTGCTGAGGCTCATCTCCCAGACAGATTTGTTGTTGTACCAGGAGATTAGAACTAGAATGAGGCTGAAGCCTAATGTAGCTTGATTTTTATAGTCCTGCTCAAAATATAGATGGAAGGTGATGAGCTATAGCTAATTCAAAAATCCCAGATGCATTTTTGCAGTTTTCACCTCTCTTCCTGCTCCTATCATAGTACATTCAAAGATTACTGAAATATATTAAAGTAATGTATTTATTACAGGATTACTCTGTTTTTTAGAGGGAAAAGATTCACAGTTAGGATCAGAGTCAGCGTTCACTCTTCAACAACACGGATACCTTTATGTTTATGCAGGTTTAACCATGAGCTCGTGTTTGGAGTCTCTGTAAAGAACCTTTCAAAGGCAGAGAGACTGATATACGGTGACTCTCTCATGACGCACGCTATGATCCTCACTGCTGTTACAGACAAGGTACGCTCAAGCAGACCCACTCTACAGGAACTTGGACCAGAAATACACACACCACACACATTCCCAGAGTTTAGCTGTTTGTTTACACTGCTGTAATCCGCTACAGTTTTTCATAATTCTGTCAATTTCCTCTGTTTTAAGTAAGCCCAGCTGTCTGGTCACTTTCTCTGCTTTTGACTTTAACTCTTACTCTCATCTCGCTTTCGTCTGTCTCTGACTTTCTCTCTCTTAGGATGGGAAAGAAGGTTATGAGAAGTGGAGGGTGGAAAACTCCTGGGGCGATGATCGTGGGAACAAAGGTAAAAACAAAAGTCTTTCCTTTCTGAGGAATTCATTTTTAAATATGACCCTGATTCTTGGCTGGTCACCTCTAAATCTTGGGCTTTCACCTGGATGTGGTCTTAAAATATTTACATTTTCCAGAAAAAGTCATCCGGCCTGATGACGAATCATAATCCTGTTTGTACAAATTAAATTAAGACCAGAATTAGATGGAGTGGTTTCTATGACTTCGTTTGAGCTCTTTAGATAATAACAAACACTCACTCCTGCCAAGAAAACACACACACACTTGTTGAGTAACATGGTGTGGTGACTTCACAGAACTGACTACTGTGGTGTGTCAGTCAGGCACTTGTACTGAAATACTTTATTTTTAATAGATTGAAAAATGGTATGTTCCTGTTTTTACTACACCAGATTTCAATAAAATGGTAATAAACAGGCTTTTGTAGAACCTGATGACAAGTTGAAGAAGAAATTTAGCCACTGAGTCACGTAGGTGGGAGCATGGAAACTTCTGAGACATGCAGCATAGTTTCAAGACGAGGATTGGACACCACCATACTAAAATCATTTTTCATTCAAAATGATCTAATTGTATTTATTGAATAAACGTTCTACGTAGTTGTATTTAAAAGATTCTACGCATTAAACATGCAGGAATCAAACTGCAACAATAAAGACTACTGTCCATACGTTTGTGATGTCATCTCATCAGAGTATTTGATTTAAACTATTGCAATCATTGCAGTAATAAGAGCCAAAGGCTGCATTACTTTCATTCCATCCCCACAGCATAATGCTGCCACCACCATGCTTTACTGCAGGATGGTGTTCTCAGCCAGATGAGGTTAGGTTTGTGCCAGACATGCTGCTATCCTTGATGGCCTAAAACTTCAGTTCTAGTTTCAACAGATCACAGGACCTTGCTCTAAATGTTTAGAGTCTATAAAGAGCCTTTAATACATGGTTCGAGATAATTGTACCAATTTTTGAACATATTTTGCCTTTTAAGTTTAAAGACTCACTAGATTATCTTTAGAGCCATCACGATAATCAAAGAGAGATTCCTGACACGTGTGATGTGTTGAGAGGGATGTAGAAGGCTTGAAAGGACATCGGGAATGTTCCAATCTAAAACCAGAGATATTAAACATGTTGGATTGTCTTGGCCAGATATCCCAGCGTATGTGGTATCCCCAAGGATGAATGTGCTCGCAGCCTATTGAATGTGAAGTTTAGCCAATCAGAAAGCAAGGTGACGAAAACACGAGGGGAATCCAAAATACAGCAAACAAAACAACGGCCATGGAGCAACAGAAAGTCTGGTGGATGTCAGAGACATCTTTTTGTTTAAAGGGGCTATATCATGTAAAATCCACTTTTTGGAGCTTTATACCATGTTATAATGTTATCCTCTCATCAA
>JARVGW010000624.1:7550784-7564861 GCA_031762495.1 Anablepsoides rubrolineatus | reverse complement strand
CTATCTATCTATCTATCTATCTATCTATCTATCTATCTATCTATCTATCTATCTATCTCTATCTATCTATCTATCTAATTGTTCAATTTATTTTTTTAAGTATCTAACTGATCGTGTTGACAACTAAAGAGTATCAAAATACAGTTTTATTGTAAATTCAATTATGATTTAACACATTATCAAAAAACTAATGTTGAGCCGTTGTTTTACTTGTTCAAGTAAGTTTATTTCAAAAGACTTTTCATTCACAAGTGGTTTTGAAGTTTTTAAATAGAGGAAATTGATAAAATGCTGTTTAAACTATAAACTTGCCAAAGTCAAAGTGAAGACAATAGATGTTTGTTCAAGACAGTAAACTTTTATTATAGAGTATAAACATGGGCCAAAAAACGTTTCAATTTGTTGAAACATCGGTGGATCGTGGAGAAGTTTTTGAACCAACAAAACATTTAGTGACATCAAGAGAACGTTGAACTGGTTTCTCATTAGGTGAGTAAGGTTGTGCTGTCTTATGCAACAACTTACACACAGCACAGCAGGCACTGCCGCTGAGCCCTGTGGTATTATTCCATGGATCCTTTCATCATTGTTCTTCATCTTATAACCGTTCTGCTTCGTCTCAACCTCTGAGCTCAACATTCCACTACACATTTTATGTGAGCATTTCAGGTCAGCTGCGCATCGGTGGCTAACTTTCAGATACATGCGCGTGCAATATTTACTCTAGACCCCAAACTTCTGTTTGTAAAACATGTGAAAACCCCCTCAGTCAAATAAATTGTATTTCAATTTTATTCCGTAAACAGATGGAGAACAGAGTCCCCACTTCAAATTAAAAAGGTTTTCAGGACCAAAGGTTTGTGAAAGGAGTTCAAATGAGACTTGGAGGTATAAAAGTGTAAAAGCACAGAATATATGTACAATGATTTGTAGCACATATAGAAATGGAGGTAAGCACAAAAGTGTTGGTGTGGTGATGATTTAGGAATCATATCAAAGTATATCTAGTGGTGCAGGACAAAGAGGGAGCAGAAAGACAAAGTACAGTGTGTTCCAAAAAGTTTATAAAAATCAAAGCCTCCCTTTAGGCCTCTTGAGTTTCTTCTTGAACCAGAATAAATCTCTCATGAGTGGTTCAACTTTCTGTTTCCCCTTTTTGTAACCCTCCAACAGCCGTTGTTATGGCCCTCCTCACCCAGCAACCCATACTTTTACACCATTTTAGACAAATGCTTGGCTACACTTTAAAGCGTTTATTTTCCAGTTTGAAGTACTTTTGGCTGAAGTTGAATCCATAACATTTGTCATTCACCAAGTTTGAACCTTTTTTTTTCTGGAGATTGGGGAGACAACTTGATTTCCTTCCAATTTTACTCTGTTATTAAGTAAATACAAGAGGATGATGGTAATGTTGAAGGAAGGATTTTGGAAAAAAAGGCTTTGTTGGTTTTTCGATACGCTCATTTGAATGCCAACTTTCATTTTCTTAGGAGGTTGTGAGGTGTCAAATATTTCTCACATTCGAGTTGTGTTGACGTCAGTGCTGTCGTACCTCAACACGGGACCTTCAAACCACCTGCCTTTTTATATTGTGCAAGTCCCCCTTGTTTTGTTGAAATGAGGGGGACATGACCCATGGGTGCATGTACACAGAACCTTTGGGAATGTCCTGTTGTGTTTTGGCACTGTGTTGCTGGCAGTAGATCTCTTGGGTTCTGTGGCTTTCGGGGTGGAGCCTCTGTGGTTTGGGCTTGTTTCAGTGTATCCCACTGATGCCTAACAAGTTTGGGATTTGGGGGTTTTGAGGCCGGGTCAATGCCTTGGACTCTTATGTTAAATGAGCCGTTTTTGTGGTGGTGCTGTCCTGCTATGAGAAGGTTATTGCTACGAAGCAAATGTTTCTGTGGTCTCCACCAACATTTAGGAAGGCGAGACTTGTCAAAGGAGTATCCTCGTGAATAGGATTTAAATTTCTCAGCATTATATATATATATATATCACTGAGGTTGTTTATTTAAAATCTACTAACCTGTCAGCAGTTGAAAGTTATGACTCCTTTTGTATATTGTTTTTAAAGTACAAAGAAAGAACAGCTTTTTATTTAAATAAAAGCAAGAATTCTTTAATAATGATACAATAAAACCTTCATAAATTTTTGAATGTTTTAAAGGAGAAACATCATGCAAGACTCACTTTTTTTATCTGTTAAATGCATTTTTTGTGTGTCTGTGACGTGTACTTGGAGACTCTGGGAGTGCAGAAACGTTTAATTCAATCTTTGTTGCATGTTCTGTGTGTCTTTGTATCCTGTTTGGGTGATATTTTTCAACCTGTTCAGTTTTCTCTATTTTCTATTATGTTTTCTGAACTATTACCGTATTTATTTGTGTATAATACGATCTCGTGTATAATACGACCCCCCCTATTTTTATCTTAAAAATCATAAAAAACGTAATTCTCATACTAATCTAATTTCCTACAAGCTCTGACATGTTAGATAAATTTGAAAATGAAGTTTTGAAAAAATCCGTAAGATTGCTCTATACGTCCGTATACCTGCAAAATGACGTAAAATCCTTATAACTTACGGACAATCCATACAACTTCATGTTTATAAACCGACATGCCGCCATCGATTAATATTTGAGAACTATAATGAATGAACGAAATTTGCAAACTGAAATTTGCAAAGCTGCATTACGTATATTTACATACCGTAACGTTATTTACATACAAATAGAGAAGAAGCACAGAGACTGTTTAGCCAATCAGGACGCAGAACACAATGCACTGTAAAAAAAATCTACACAAAAAAATCTGCGAAGCAGCGAGACCATGAAAATTGAACCGCATTATAGCGAGGGTTCACTGTATACCCCTCTATCAAACTGGAATAGACCGATATGGAAGCTGGGGGGGCAGGTTGTGAAGCATTTTGTTTGGATTTAAAGACAGAGCATTAAAACAAGTCGGGTAAAAAGGGGTGAAATAGGGGCTTGTGGAGTTACAATAAGGAGGAATTCAGACCAAATCATTGCAGCACCACTTTACGATACACCAAGGTATTTTAGAGATGTCTAACTGACTCACTTTAATAAATTCTCAGAAAATTATCATTGGTTGTACATCTACAACTGATAAACGTTAAAAATGATGTGAATCAAGTTGACCGCAACAACTATTAAACATTAGCAAACACAAAATTGGCTATAACCCAATTCTACAGATATTGAGCTAAAATTTAAAGTGGTAGAAGCTGAATGATAACCAGTACATAATCCGAGATGAAACAGATTGCCAAAAAATATCACGTGTGATTGTGCATGATTTTTTTAAGATTTGACCAAAAGTGCTAAAACTCCATTATTTTTCAAGATAAAAGAATCTTTGTTCAAACCTTTGCCACAAAAAGCAGCAGGTGATACGCATTTCTTCAAGATATCCTAGGCGTTTAATTTTAATATATTTAAAAAGGTCTGTGTTGTGTTTGATCTCCCTTTACTTTCAACTACATCCATATGTTCCCAAGACAGCTTTACCCTAGGAGTAAATGACACCCAACATTGTTACATACACGCACACACCGTGCCACCCAACATGTTGGTTCCAGGAAGCTCACATCGGCTCTCAGGAATACCACAGTGGGAACCAGGCACTGTGCCATACTAGATGTGCGTACTTGGAAGAACATGTACACGCAACACATGCAATCCTGATGCCTTGTTTTGATCTGTGGCACGTTCTTGCAGTTACTCTCATGTCCTTGATAAGTCAACTTGACAGCGGGAGTGTTTGCTCAACTGTAAGCACGTGAAAAGAAGAAAAAGTCTGGAGTGCATGTACTTGTAACAAAGCAGGAGAGTAAAACCAAAAAGAAATTTAGTAAATTAAAACCTGATTTCAAGTTCCAAGCCATCCTTGTGATCTTATTCAGAAGTAGCCTTTAGTGTAATTGTCAAAGTTTATAGTGCTTCTGATTTAGTCTTGAATAAACACCTTGAATAAAATGTTTTTAAACAGACAGACATTCTTTAGTTTTGTTGTGGTGGATAAGAAGGGCCGATACCAGTTATTCTGTCAACTCTAAGGGGTTGAGGTCCTTCTTGTCTGCCACCTTCCACTTTATTGAAACAACAGTTGAATGATTAAAGAGCACTTAAAAGCTATTAAAATGTGCACACTGATGTTTTTCCTTCTGAATTCTTCCTCTTTACAGAACAAAAACAATGAATCGGGTGTTGTCAAAGTGTACAGTAATAAAAAGCTTTATCTAAAATAAACAGTTTGACACTAAGCAAAATACTTTTTTTTTGAAAGATTGGTAAAGTTTGTGTGGTGAGAAAAGGTCACTTGAGAGGAGGGAAATCTTGTCTGCGTATGGCTTAAAGAATTGTTCTATAATGAGCCTATAATCCAGGGCACTCATGCTAACTGAGCTGCTCTCTGACAAAATATTCATGAAAGAAAATTCAGGGTTAAATTGTCTGAGCAAATGGCTAGGATCATAACCTAACCAGTCAAAACATTCAGTTAAATCCGCAGGTTACATGTTTCTGTTGCCAGGAATCATGTGATCCAGTCTTGGGGGAAAATGTTAACTCTGTTTCAACTCCAGGGATTTTTGTATCAGGCTGTAATAAAAAAAATAATCTGGTCTTTACCAGGTTCCAAAATATTCAAATCTAATCACAAGTGCATAAAACACAACTGAGACCAGCATGTTGTGATTTATTCAACAAATCCAAAGTGAAAATAGAAAAGTTGCGTGAAGGAAGAACTCAAGTCAATCCTTGCTTCTTTCATTAAACTTAAAGGACCATTTCTCTTAACTTTTTTGTAAAAGTACCTTGTAAAAGCACACAAAATTTTAAGCGTACAGCAAAAAAAAGGCCTCTCGTCAACAAGCCATACTTATTCAAAAATGTATTAATCTCAGATGAACATTTTAGCTTGACTTTGGTTTGCATGAACCACACAATGTCTAGAATAATGCACTTTTAGACAGATGAGACCAAAGGAGAGGCATGCACCCATAATGCACAACACCATGTCTGGTGAAAACTAAACACATTTTAGCAGGAACAACTCCTACCAGCTGTTCATCATGATGATGAAGCGTTCATGGTTTTGCAGACACAGGACTTTGGCACCTTGCAGTCATTGCACTGAGAAACTCTTCCTGTTTACCACTATTTTCTAGAGTTAAATGTCATCTGTCTGAAAGGTAAAGCTTGGATGCTATTAGGTGATGTGACAGGACAATGATGACAAACAGGAGCAAATATAAATTAAATGGATGAAAATATGACTCAAGTTGTTAGAAAGGTTTTGTCAAAGTCAATACCTCAGTCTATCTGTAATGCTAGGGAGGAACAATACAGTATCTGAAAGTCTCAATGAATTGAAAAGAAATTATTGAAAAGTGAACTGTGCCAAAACTGCTCCAATACAATGGTAGACTGATAAAATCAGACAGAAAACCACCACTGAGTCGAATGAATTTGATAATAGACTATCACTCTACTAATGTCACTGTGTAATAATTTCTCAAAAATAACTTTTATGTTAATGTCTGGATATTTTTAAACAGAACCAGTTTAAGTGGATAAGTCAACCTATAACAGACCTTTGAATAAGAACTTGATAAATCGTCAACCATTGTTGATTAATTTGGTTTTTGTATTTTGTATTCTTCTTGTTTTTGACCTAATCCAGAACTATGATGGTTATAATTAGGGGTGTAAATCACCAAATTTATCATGATACTTTATATCTGTTTGGATGACAGTACAAAGTTTCTCGATATCCCAAAGTCTGTTAGAACCAGGGGCACTCTTTCAATGACTATCCAGATAACCCTAACTCTACTCCCACCTTACTTAGTAAACTGAGCTGTTTTTCTGCCCTTCTTTATAGGTTACCTCATCATGACGGACGACTGGTTCTCTGAGTATGTGTACGAGGTGGTGGTAGACAAAAAGTTCCTTACCCCTGATGTCCTGGAAGTGATGCAACAAGATCCCATTGAACTTCCAGCCTGGGATCCAATGGGATCATTGGCGAAGTTTTAGTTTAGTCTCTGCCTAATTACCTCCGCCCTGTTCCTAGGCCACTTTTACCTCCAATATTTCCCTCACGCCTCTTTACAGGAAAGCTTGTTCTCATAGGAAAATAAAAATCTTTTTCTCTTTTTTTTACTGAGCTTCTTGTGTTTTTTGTCTACCTTTCTTTCATGACCACATAAACGAAAGGATTGCATTGCTCAGGTTAGTGATCAGTCTGTGGACGCTCTATATTTCAACATGTATGTGCAGTTTTAGACGCCTGAGCAGCGTGTTCCTCTCAGTGCAGCCTTTGAAGGCTGACTGTTGATGTGTTTTTCACGTGCGAGACACTGAACAAAGCCTGACTGTGAACTTCTGAACCCGTGCACCCGGGATTGCAAGTTCTGACGTCAAGAAAGACAAGTCTCGTGACAGCTTTCCATGTAGCAGCTATTTGTGTCTGACAGGGAGAATTAGCCCATCACTGAACCATACACAACCAGACATCACACAACCTGCCTCATAACTGACCCCCGTTCCTCCTCTCTTTATACCCCTCAAAGTGATTTGTGTGTGTGGGCGGTGTGTGCGCTGCTGTTGGGAGGATTAACCTGCTTCAGCTGATTCTGATTGGAATGACGCTCAACATTTGAACACAACAGGGTGACTGTGTATGTCTGTGTACTTGTATTTGTTACCTTTTTAGGACTGCCTCTACTATACACACTTTGTCAAGACCAGTAGTCTTTGGCTGTGTCCAAATTCAGGGGCTGCATCATTCAAAGGCCAAATTTGTTGGCCGCTTACGTCACTGAGCAACACCAAAGGCCTACAATTGGCCCACAAAGGAGTCCTCCTTTTGCCCCGGATTTGACTTGGATCCTTTTCAATCCACTCTATCCCAAGATACACTGTGGGTTGACCAGGAGATTTTAGTTTTACTTGTAATAGTGGACGAATTGGGAGAAAGAAGTATAGTGATGTAAAAATGTTAAATTTAAAGTGGTTGTGTTGTAAGACTTTTGTCTTTTACATTTTTTAATACTCTTGTCAGAAATCAAATGACCTCATACAGCAGGGCCCTAGTTCCTAAATTATTACTTTTAAGCTAATTTTGTGCATTTATAATAGAAGCAAAATATAAATTGAAATTAGCAAAATGTTTAACGTCACAGTATGCAACGAGACTGCCGAGGTAAGGGTGGGAATAAAACCGAAGACTAGACTTTCCAAATTTACAGCCACTTTCTTCCAGTCTTCATGGTCGATCCAGGACCTGGCCCACCTAGACCGAGTAGGCTAGGTCCTTTGAAGGGCGCAGCCCCTAAATTTGGACACAGCCCCTTTTAGGACCAAAAACTGGTCCTAATATGGTGGAACTCCAATTTGGGGTTAGGTTAGGGACTAAGGTGTGCATTGAGTTTAGGGTAAGGGGTCAAGGTTAGGCTAAAGAATTGACTGGACATGAAGTCAATGAACGGTTCTAATAGAAGTAGAAATTCAAATGTGTGTGTGTGTGTGTGTGTGTTAGGACACGTAAAACAAACTGATACAGTTGTTTCACCATAACCAACATAAAAATGGCAACAATCTAATCAAATTTATAGATCTGGAGCTAAAATTTGGGATGGTTGTAGCTGAGGTTAATGCTCAGCTCGCACTGTGCACCAACTGATTTTATAAGATTTGGTACATAAGTCTACTCAAACTGTCCATCATCAAAATATCTTTTGAACCACTCAATGGATTTTATTAATCTATTAGAAAGTAATCATTTGGTCTTGGTTGTACCCCTAACTGAGTTGATAATTTTTTCAAGTCAACCCATTTCAATATGGTCACCACAGCTAATTGACATCAGCTGACACAAAAACGGATACAAATCAGCCGGTATTGGGATATTGAGCTAAAACTTGTTGGAATAGTAGCTGATTATAATCCCCAACACTGACTCTGAGTGGCAACATAATTTGTGAAATCTCACAATAGTGAAAACTTTGTCCTTTTTTTATTATAAAAGGCTGTCTGTGTGTTTCGTCAAAGAATGCTAAAACTTTTTAGTTCATACATTTTTTTTCTCCCCCTCCCTGTTTTAGGTTCACACACACAGTTCAGGATAAGCAGACTGACTGGACTGTACCTGGCATAAAGCCACTTGGCACAGCAGGCTGCAGGTGACTGTAAATTAGTTAGTTATAGTTGCTCAGTTCAGAACACAGGCAACCTGGAACATCACATCTCCATTTTCAATCGTGTTGACTCCCAACCGTCTGCAGTCCATGTCAACAACACCTCTTGTTCCTTTTGCCATCAAGGAGTCTCGGATTAGGGTCAAGGATCCTGTTATAAGGCTCAGTGTGTGGGTGAGTGGACCTTGCATGCCTGTGTGTGTGTGTGTGCGTGTGTATTTGTGTCCTAAGCCCCAGCAGGGCAGAATACGCCGTGCTGTAAGCCCAGGCATGTGGGATTTGTGTGATTGGGTTTAGTCAATGCTGATAGGCGACGTCTTGAACTCTGGATGAGGAGACACCTCATGGACACCGTGGACTGTCCTGCTGGAAATATCAAGGTAAGACCCGACCGCCACCTCGCCTGGACTAATCAGCAGGTTCAGTTATTGGTAATAAGCATCAGTAATCAGCTGTGCTTGCTTTGTTAAGAAGTCTTTAAAATATGTGTAACAGATGTTTTGGGAGGTCTTTTTACTTCATTTTACTAATGTTTAATTACTGAAAATTTTCACAACAGTCATTTATTCCTAACTTTATTTTTACCATGAAAAATTTTAGAATGTGTTTTGAATTAGGTAAAGTTTATGGTTTGGTTTCAAATTCTGTCTACAAGATGAATTCAAACCCTACATTTTTTAATCAACAACCTACATTATGTCTGTGTTCTTTGGACATGTTACATGTGTTGTTTTCCTTTGAGTAGAATGGTGTGTGTGTGTGTGTGTGTGTGTGTGTGTGTGTGTGTGGTTATCAGAGGTGTATAGTAACAAAGTACATTTACTTCATTACAGTACTTATGTCGTTATTATTATTTTTTTTTAGGCTCTCTAATTTAGTTTTATTTATTTATTTTTGTTAACCATAAATGATACTTCGGTTACTCGCTACAATTTTAAATATGACTGGAACTCATCATGCAAGGAGCTGTTTGTGCACTACTTTTGTGTTTCTTGTGAGCAGTTTTACTTTAGTACTTTTGTTATCAATGATTTTTTTTTTTTTTTTACCAAAGTCCTTTTCTGTTAAGGTATTTTTACTTCAATGATCTGACACTGCCCACACAGATCAGGTCCTGCTGCTCACTTGAGCTTGAACACTGTGAGCATTAAAGTTGTTTTTTTGAGGAAATCCCAAAATAATGAACCTATCAGTAGCTGTGACCTTTAATAACCCACATATTCGGCCGAGTTCTGCAGAAAAGTCTCAGTGTTGTTCTTAAAAGTTCCAGCCTCAGAAATGTTCACATGCAGTCAGCAGAGTTTGGTTATCTTGTTGAAGCTGTAAGAAATAAACATCCAGGGCTGGACCAGGGTTGTAAGAGGCCCTGTGCAGATCATCATTTTGGACCCCCCATTTTACCTAACACATCGCCATTATGTATATATATCTGTCCGTTGTGAACTAGTTAAATGCGAGCTGATAATTAATTCCTCAAACTGAATTGTCAGATTGTGGGAAAAAAAGAAGTGTAGTCAGGGGGAGGAGCTAAGTAACCCCAGTACAGACAGTTAATACTTTAGTAGTATTTAATTATTGCTCTGTTAATATAAATATCAAACTATGCAGATATTTTGTATATATTACAACTAATGCAGGTTAAGCCAAGTGTCAACCAGTCTTGTATATCAGATGATTTTACATCAAAAAGATGTGCGATGGTGGGTTTTTCTTTTGTAATTTCTATTCCAGTAAATCATATCATTATATGATATATTATATATTCATATGATTATATGAATCATTATATTGCAAATCATTGCAGTCTTCCATCCTGAGCAGCACATTGGCACCAGTGGAGAACTAGCAATCAGAACCATCACAAACAGCGCTGTTGTCAGAGTTGATGTTTAGTTCAATGATAACAGATAAGTTGGAGGAAGAAGAGCTGGTGTTTCTGTCGTTAGCCGAGGAGAAGCCCTATTTTGTAAATTTGTCAGGAAAAGGCCCAAACCATTTCCAACAGATGGTGCGGGAACGTGTCGCTGCCCAGCCGATGCTCACTCCCTCTCAGTCAGCACAGCCACGGAGAGCCACCGGTTCTGTGCACAAAATTGTTCTACCTCCTTCCACAGGTTATTTTACTTTAATAACTGTTATTTGACTTTCTTTGTCGTTTTAATTGGAACAGATGTAATGTGGGCTGTATTTCCTAACAGCCTCAGCCAGCAGCCTTTCAGCAGACGCTGCTCAGAGATCAGCTCACTGCAGCCACTTTACATAAACAAACACACACATAAAGTTCTGATCAATCACACAAACCTAACACAAAGGGCTGTGAGGCAATGCACAAGATAGGGGCTGAGCAGCTGATAGAAGAAGCAATATGTAATTTATTTATTTATCTTTGCATATTTATGCACGTTTACTGTCAAATTGGTAAAAGCCACAGAGCTGACCAACTGTTCTGTTGTGCAGTTAGGAAATTAATTGTTTTTTTTTTTTCCTAATGAAATCTCAACGCTTCACACAAATATTTAAAACTGCTAGAAACACATTTTTGTTCTGAAAATGTCTTTTATGAAACAAAGCAAACCGAACCGAATAAATTGGATTGTTTTTTTTTTATCTAACTTTAAAATTTATATGAAAGATTAAAGTTATTTCTACTAGTTTATAGTTAAAAATAGATGTTAATGAAACTGATCAATTTGCTAATCTGGCTGCAGTTCAGGGGGGTGAGCAGGGTTGTTGGTTTAATCCCAGACACACACACACAACCCTCCCTTGTTTCATCCACAAGTGTTATTCATTTATTCACTGACACATGATTGTGACAAGGGGAGGACATAAACAGGACGGACCAATATCTCACTGATACACAGGTCTTCCTAGTATTCTGCTGATTGTATTGTGTTTTCTTTCAGCCCCACAGATTTTTACTCGTTGCTTGAATGATGCAGATTGCAATTTGTACGTCTAATCTCAAACACAGAGGAGGTTAGATGAAACAATATGTAAGTGTAATTTTTAATTTTTTTTTCCTGTGAGCTGTGGAGGAATTAACGCTGTAAAATGAGAGCATAAATAGGCAGCTGGGGAAAGGTGAGAAAACCCAGAGGCCCGAAGGTAACAAAGGTTGCCCTCATCACCCGAGTTGTCGTGCGACTGCAGCGAGTGGCTTTAATCTGGGCTTCAGGGCAGGAAGCTGTGAACTTTGTTTGCCTCCAAAAATGTGTTTTCACATCTGCTTATCAGACCTTTTTAATATAGAACATAAAAAAAGCCAAAGTGTTTTTCTTCTCCTGTGGGTGTAGTTTCCTCATAAAGTAGTGAAAGTTCCTCTGGCTAGCTAAGTGGTGTTTGTGCAGATGTGGCAGCGCAGACTTTCAGGCTTAAAACGAGCATATCTGGTCTTCATTGTTTATTTTTTAATTAGCCACAGCTCAGAACAATCTGATGTGAAAAAGACTGATTTCATTAATTAGGATTTGAAAAAAACTTGTTCCGCATTTTTGTTTCCCTCTCTGCGTTTGAGAACACTTTGTTACCAGCGGTGAGAGAAAAGGGATTGTGCTGAGAGTTGTTGTATTTAAGTGAAGTATACATGTGATTTAATAATCTCTTGTACTCGTGAGTGAATGGATTCATTTCTAAAACAGCTACGAAACCAAAACAATTTATTTCTGTGGACAGCTATTATTATATGCTCATGCAAAATTCACATTCCCTGTTGGATCTATAGGAATCAGAGTTACTTAAGGTAATATATGAGCAGGTTTTAGTTCATCTTAGATCCCATATAGGAAAGATATGGCCAGTGGGCCACAAGTGATCTTTGGACCTGCTCTGCAAGGGTCTCAACGTCTTTAAATCAAAACAAAACTGAAAATAAAACAGGAAATACAGCATTCTGTATTTAAAAACTATATAAAAAAGTCTTTACCTTCTCTTATAACAGTTTTAGCATAAATTGTCTACGTTTTGGACAATCTGTCTAATACAGGTCAGTGAGGTTAACTGCTAAAACATGCTAATTTGTTTGTTAGCATGCTACGTGTCTGAAAGTTTCCACAGATGCACCTGGTGGGTTGTTTGGTGCGTTCCCTTCACTTGGAAGTTCAAATCTCCAAGTTCTGTGTCAAATGACTTGTCTGGAGCAAAACCATTAAAGGCATACCAACCTGTATTTCTAAATCAAATATGGCTGCCCTCATCATCATCATGAGTCCCTTAACCTTTTGCCATCGGAGCACAAACATTGTTCAACAGCAGCCTCCACCTTTGTCGACCCTCATTCAGGTGGGCGGGGACATGGAGAGGGACGGATGTCATCTGCCTCCTTTATTTTTATGGGTTTATTCAGTTTTGTAAATGTAAAAAAGTATAATAAAGTATATGCTAAAAACAAAATAGAAACAAACAAAAAAACGTTTTATTTCTACCTATGGATCTATTATAAAAGTTTTTTGAGTTTGCATATAATATAATGTTTAGCTTTTCAGTTTTTTCAATCATTCTAAAATAAAAAACAAATAGGTAAGTTGAAACATCAGGCTGGAACTGATTAGAAATTTGAAAAACAAACAGACAAACATAATTTGCTGTCATTTTTATTTCTCTGCTGTGAGCAGTTTTGACACACACTTAACTTTTCACTTGTCCCAGCCAAGTGTATCATCTCCCAGATAAATCTCCTTTCCTTTCATTGTTATCCACATTTAAATAAAACAAAAAAAATTATATAAAGCTAGTGTGGAGAATCGGAAAACACTTTTAGGAAACCCTCTGGGAGTTGTCAAAGCAGACAATGATAAGAACATTATTTTTACACGCCCACATCCAGGGTACAAGGATAAGAAATGTGTTTAAAACAAAAAAGGTTATAGAAGTCAGCAGGAAAACAAAAGCTTTGAGTTGTTGCATTGAAGACAGAGCGGAGTCACATTACTGAGTTTTTAGAGGGAATTAAAATGTGTCTTCATCGCCTATAGTGGGTAGACTTTACATTTTCATACTTACCCAACATTTCTGCATTGAGGATTACTCTAAAAAAACACACAACTACATAAAAATTAAAGGTTAGAGTTAAGTGTTTGTTTAGTATGTGTGCTATTTCAAATAATTGACATCAGTGTCTTGTTTCATTATTACATTCACAACCCAATTATTATAGTTCTGCTATAAAAGAAACAATAGGGTTTTTGTGCCACAATAACTGGTGGGAGCTCACATCACGTTTCAGATACTTATGTTGTTAAAGATACAAAGTCTAAACAGACTTTTTAATGGGTTTAATTTAATCAAACTGGAGCCCAGAGAAGAGGAATGTTTAATATTTCATAATAGCAGAAATAATTGAATTACATTATATGCAAACTTCAAAAATTGCACATAATTTTTTGCTGTCTCATTAATCATCAGGCCCCTCTGATTTATAAGAACCAGCCACAGCTGCCTGACACATTGCTGCTGAATGCTCACAGAGACCTTTTTCAAAAGAAAAAGTATACATTACATATTAGTATTACCCGAGCTTTAACTTAGATCAGCATTTTTCAAAGTGGGGGCCACTAAGGAGGCCTCATCAACAGGGGCGCCTGCAGGGGGGGGCCAGGGGGGGCCATGGCCCCCCTGAGAATCAGCTGGCCACCCCAGTGGCCCCCCCAGTTTTATCCTCTTGAGTACCCAGGTTTTTCCTTTTTTAATTCCCCTACCTATTTAGAAATGGAACCTCATAAATAAAAGAAACAAACATAGATTTTTTTAACAATTAAGACTTAAAAACATTTATATTTTAGTTAAAATAAAAAATAAAAATAAAATGTAGCTCCTCTGAATAAGGACGACCAGACGAGTCTAAAA
>JARVGW010000624.1:7525585-7546276 GCA_031762495.1 Anablepsoides rubrolineatus | reverse complement strand
GGGTACTTCACTGACCTGCCTGCAGTGCAGACCTGTCTCCCATTGAAAATGTGTGGAGCATTATGAACAGTAAAATACGACAACAGAGATGTTCATCAAGCAAGAATGAGAAGGAATTCCACAAAAGGAAAGACGATAGAACACAGCTTTTTTTGGAACGTGTTGCAGGCATCAAATTCAAAAAGAGTGATTATTTGCAAAGAAAAACAATAAAGTTTATTCATTTGAAGATTAAATACTTTGTCTTTGTAGTGAATTCAATTAAACATAATGTTGAAAAGGATTTGCAAATCCCTGTATTCTGTTTTTATTTATGTTTTGCACAATGTCCCAACTTCATTGAAATTGGGATATTTGCAGCTGCAGCAGCATAAAATTATATTACTGCCAGAATAACCTTCTAATTTAAAACAAACTGTGGTGTAAAGATTTTAAAATATTGTACAAACATGAACATGTTTTTTTAAGATGACCAATCCTCTCCAGTCTTAGCCCTGTTTAGATTAGCTGTTAGCTCATCACTCAACAATTAAAATATCAGTGTATTATAACCTTTTTACACAACCTCACTTCACTTTAAAGTGAGAATCTCAACATTCTTTCAATGGGGAGAGTGTCTAGAAAGTGTTTTTATTTCTCAACTCTATTTAAAAGCAAATATTGATTAAATCAGCAGAAAGTTCACTTGTCTGTTGTGTTAGCAAAATATCTTATGAACCACTGCATGGGTTTGAGCGAAACTCTGAAAGTCATTATTGAAATAGTATTTTTTATTTAAACAATATTGCTCGAGAGAATTTATAAGGTTTGATCAAGAACGGTGCCAAATCCATCCTTTCTCAGCAGAAAAAAGATTTTTAAAAAGCTGACAGGTGATCTGCATTCCTTTAAGAAATTCTAGCCTCTCAGTTTGAACAAACTTTATTGTTCTCATTCGTCACGCTTTATTCCTTGTCAACATTGTGTTCTTGAACCGTTACTCAACTGGACAAAAATTCTTAACTTGCTGCAATAAGCTGGAGGAGTGCAGTTACAGTAACTCCCACCGCCTTGTACCAAATCCTGTACAGTCATTTTTTTTTTCCTTTTGAGACAGAGTGATGAGCACTTTAAGTGGGAGGAATCCAGCCTTCAATGCAAAGTGACGCTGCAGCTGGATCAAATACTGTAGTAAACTTGCCCAATAGGTCAGTGATTCTGAAGAACTGGCCTTGAGAACAGAAGGTGAGGCAGATGTGAGGCTGAGAAGCAGAAAACAAAGATTTGAGCAACGAAGGTCAAATCAGCAAAAAGGTTTTGATCGAGTGGAGCGGAGAAGACACTGGAAGGAAATCAGAAAAGGGACAACAGGTGAGTACTGGGACAAAGCATGCATTGCCAAACATCTCCCTGAGGTTTTAGACTCCCCCTTTGTTTTGAGGCTTTGGGCTTTGATGAGAGCTCTGCCATGACCGTAGTGTGTTCATCATTCCTGCCTGGGTTATCAACTGCATCACTGCAGACCTGATGCAGTGATGAGCAGGTCTGTGCCTGCAGGACGGGTCCTCATTGTCTCCTGTCTGAGAGCGTGCATTTATGCATCCATATGTCAGCACGGCTGGGAGTGTGTGTGTGTGTGTGTGTGTGTGTGTGTGTTAGTCAGTGAGAGAGGGACAACAAGGGAGGGAGAGAGAAATGAGAGGGGTTTGAGAGCTGACGTCCTGATAAGCGAGTGTGCGCCGCCTGCTTCCCCCTGGCAAGTTTTGGCCAAAGCTCAGGATTCTTTAGAAGTTGTTGCTGTTTGCTCTCCAGTTTTCGAGCGCTGCCAGTTTCTCCTCACCCTCCTTCACCGTCTCCAGGTAATTACTGCATGTGAGCTTTAAAAAAACCACTGCAATTAGTGAGAACTTTTTACCCATTTGGGTCAACAATGCAGCTAAAACTTGTGTGAAGTATTAGATTTAAAAGTTATTTTCTCTTGTTTAATTAGACTTTTTATCAGCTTTTTTTTATTCTTTTGCAGCTCAAATTTAGGCTTTTGTTTTGTTTCATTAAAAAAAGAAGAAAAGTTTATTATGAAATAGTATGTTATGTTTAAAATTTAAAATTATAGGCAAAATTAAGCATTAAGTTATATGTTTTTATAGTTTTTTACCCATATTTCTTTCATTATGTTTGTTATTTTTATTCATTTTACAGAGTTTTTCTTATCTTTTTTTATGAGTTACCATAGCAGATTATATTAATATACTATGTGTATAATGGAAAACAAAACATATATAACATATATATATGTATATATATATATATTGTTTTTTTGTGTGCTTTTTCTAATTAAAAAGACAAGCAAGTATTTTTCTTTCATCTTAACATTTTTAAGTTGCACTCATTTGGAAAATAAAGTTTTATGATTTTTAAAGAAATAAAATTTGTATGTCAAGAAATACTTTTTAAATTTTAGCAGTTTTGTTTTTGTAGAAATCAAACTGACATTTGAATAAAAAAGAGCAAATTGTGTTTTTGTTTCAGTTCCCAGGTTCACTGCAGGGTTTTGGTTTTCTGCTCGTATGTGGAGAAAACATACTTTACATGCTTTAAAACATCTGTTATTTATTAGGATAAAGTTTCTTATACTCTATTTGTTTCTGTCAGGACCTGTGTTTTTCAGGTTTTTATTTAGTTCCTTGAGTTTATCTTTCAGATTTATTTCATGGTTTATGATCTGGGTTCTTGTGTTTTCAGATTTTGATCAGTGTCTTGTTTCTCTTTTGTGATCCCTGTTCTCATCAGCTCAGTTTCTGCTCCCGCCCACCCTCACCTGAGCTTCGTTGTTTCTCCCCAGGTGTCACTTATCCCTCGTTATTGTTCCTTTTTATTCTGTGTCTTGTTGTGTTTCCCCAACTTGTGTAGGTTCCAGCCTGAGTTCTTCCTCTTCTTTGTGTTCCTTGAGATGTAAGTTTTGCTGTAACAACAACCTCACAGTTTGCAGATTGGGCTCAGTCCTCCACAAACTGTGATAGTTGCTGAGTTACTCTTTGCAAATGATTCCAACCTGATTTCAACAAACATCTTTGTTTGAGCTCATGTGAAGTTCAGAATGTTGTTATTGCATTGCTTACTCTGCATACAGTTTGTCATACATCTGGTTTACTTTAATATCTAATTGTTGCAATTACAGAATGTATGTATATAGGTATATGTTTAAGTTACATTTTTAAAAATGTATATATAGTCATGAGCATACGCTTTATTTACACCAAATCATTTAAATTAGAAGTGCACCAATCTTTAAAAAGCCTGACCTGTCAGTTCTGATTTTGATCACAATACACCTTCAACGGTCCAATCCTATTTTATTGAAAAACATTGAACATTACAAAGTTGTTTTAACAAAAAGAGACAGTGGCTGATTTTCACACCTTTGCAAAGGTGGATAAGCTCAGCTTCTCGTTTAAGTATCGGGCGATCACCGATCACCCAACTTTAAGGAAATCAGTGCCGATAAATCAACTGGCCAATTTATTGGCACCGATTTCACCCCTAATTTAAATATATCAACAACAACAAACAAAAAATAAATAAAAAATCTGAAAACTCGACTCCCTTTTGTCTTTTTTCTGTAAAACATTTACGCTTTTGCCGTCATCAGTACAACCAACATTATCTTCCTTGTTTGAAAAGATCTTTTTGTTTGGTTTTATGTTTTGATTTCTGCCTTTAAAAAAAAACTGCTTTCCTTTTCATCATCTGAGATCCTCCCAGTGATACGCTCTTAATCAGATCAGCTCCTCGAGAGGTTAACACGAGGAGAAAGCCGTGTTGTGTAAATCAACATGTCCTGGCACAATCCATTGAGTTCATACAGTTTTTAGGATTAACCTGAGTACTCATGATAAAACTGTAAGACAAAACCTAATCCTGTGTTTCACAATGATTTGTTGTTATCATGATGTAGATATTCCTGCTGCAAGATTTATTTATTTTTTTGTAGTAAGTAGGTAACTGACTCTTCCTCTTTGACCTGACCATGTTTTCTCCCTGTGTGTGCTGCAGTTCACTGCATCCCTGAGGGTCTCGGGGGGACAAGCCGTTCGTGGAGAAAAGCCAAGATTCTTGCAACTTTCACGCTCCCCACGTCCTGTCCAGACCCATCTCTCCTCTCCAAAACCCTCCTCTGCCGTTCTTGCTCAACAGACCCTTTCATATTCCACTCTGTTCTCCAGTCCGCTCCCCTCCCCTCATTCTGGCCTCCCTCTCTCCTCGTAGCTCACTTCCTCTCGCCTCCACCTGTCCAAGAAGGACAGAACTTCCCAGAACTGTCCCGCACTCGTCTCTTCACCCTTTCCTCACCCTCCTGGCCCCTCGGTTCCCCTCATGGGCACCATATCAGACTGCAGCAGCACATTCTCTACATCTTCACTGAGAGCCCCTCTCCAGCCCTAACCGCTCTGCCAACGCCAACCCAACCCGATGGAGACAAAAGGCATGATGATGACGAGCATGCTGACAATGGACAAAGGGGAGAATGGGGGAGAGAGGGACAAAGGTAGGGAGGAGGTGGAAGGGGAAGAGGAGGAGACACAGCGGGAAAACGGCCGACTGGTGCTGGCCGACGGCGTCGCGGACAGAGGACCCAAAAACGTGACTTTGGGCTCCAGCCAACAGGTGTCCAATGGCTTCACGACGTCTACACCGCAGAGCCCCAGGGAGGGTCCAGGAACCGCTGCAGGTGCAGCCTCCGGGCCCCCAGGAGGTACCGGGTCTACGGTGCCGCTGGGAGGGCTGAGAACTCTGGTGGTTCAGCAGACCAGCCTGGAGCGGCCCAGAGAGACTTGGAGCAAGAAGATGGACTTCCTGTTGTCCGTGATTGGCTACGCCGTGGATCTGGGAAATGTCTGGCGCTTCCCGTACATTTGCTACCAAAACGGAGGAGGTGAGGCATGGAAAGATGCTTGCAGCAGATAAAAGTGTGAAAAGGGGACCGGGGGGATTAAGTGTAGGGGATTTGAGTTTCCACACTACAGCTGATTGAATTTTAGGAATTTGGATTTAAAACAGCGCCTAAAGTCACTGCACACTACACATCATTGTTAAAAACAAGTAGATTATGTGTACCCATCTTCTCTGTAGGCTCAAATTAAGAAAGGAAGGTTTTTAAAAAGTGGTAAGTTTGTGTTTTGACAAAGACTGTGTGGCCTGCTGAGCTCCAGCACAGCACTGCTCTCACCTGGCGGCAATTTTATTGAATTCGCAATAATAAAATCTTGTAATTTCCTGTAATGTGTGTGTGTATGTGTGTGTGTGTGTGTCTTACTGAGCGAGGTGGAGATCAAGCCTGGGAGACAATTGATAGAGGCAACAGTATTAATTGTGGCTTTTTATGAGAGCGGCCTCGCTTTCTTTTCTTTCTTGCTTAATAACCTGTCTCCAAGGCAGCTGCTCAATCAACCCTTATCTTTGCTTTCATGTCATCAGCGTACATAAACATTCTGTCCCGACTGCACACACGAACACACATAAAGTTTAAAAACAGATAGAAAGAAAGGTAGAGTGAGATGTGTGATCGTAGCTGGGAAGTCTAAAGACTTGGCCTCTATCCTCAGCAATGTTTGGCCCTTAATTGCCCTAATTAACTTTTATGTGTTTGATTTTTGGGACAACTAGTCCAACACAGTATATTTTCTCATCACTGCCCTTGCCCTTTTTTCCTTGTGCCTCCTCAGGTGCCTTTTTGCTGCCGTACCTGTTGATGGCAGTGTTCGGGGGTGTGCCCCTGTTCTACATGGAGCTGGCACTGGGGCAGTTTCACCGCAGTGGCTGCATCTCCATCTGGAAACATATCTGCCCCATCTTCAAAGGTAAGGGAGAACGGACCGGACAGAAGGGAGATGAGAACCAGGGGTAAAGTGAGAGAAGATGAACGGGCCGTGAGAGGTTGATGGACAGCGCATTTAACCTTTCCGCCCCTCTCAGTTTAGCTTCACAGTTGCTCGTACACGTGAGTGAGATGCACTGACTCTGTTATGGAAATTGTCACATTTCCAAGCCAAATGCCAAGTGCTCAGAAATTTGATAGGATGGGAATGATTGTTTTTTTGGAAATGTCACCCTTTAAGACCAAAGCTTGCAAATTCTACAGATGTTTCATCCACCCTGTCCTGGCTATGATTGACAGTTGTTGGACAAGTCCTTTTATATTTTTTAACTCCTAATGAAGGAAAAGTTTGTGCTAATAATATTTTCCTTCAACTCCTCCAGGAATCGGCTTTGCCATCTGCATCATAGCCCTCTACATAGCATTCTACTACAACACCATCATGGCCTGGGCTCTCTACTACCTTCTGTCATCGTTTCGGCCCACCCTGCCCTGGACCACTTGCAGCAACAGCTGGAACACGGCCAACTGTCACCGCTACATGTCCTCTGACCACAACGTGTCCTGGTCCAACTCGTCCACGTCGCCAGCCGAGGAGTTCTATACGTAAGTGCATGTAAGTCGGATGCAGAGGCGACGCAGGGAACAGGAGGGAGCTGAAGATAGAGGAGGGGGTCTAGAAAGGGATCCCGGGGTCTGTTTTCGATTGATAAGATTCCCACCATCTCCAGTTGCAATGGTAATTAGTAAAGACAAATTTAACGATGATTATCTGAAGTCCGTTTTATTCAGTTTTCACTGGAAAACAATTTTAAACAGCGGAGTTCCTCTGTCTTATCAGCTGCTTTGAGCCCCTCCAGCGAAGCAGATCCAGGTTTTATTCTAAGACCTAATGCAAGTTTAAAAGTAACAAATTCCACAAGTCAGACGGCGCCAGAATTTCCTGTTTTCAGCGTGAATCATGCCTCTGTGTTATCATCCAAGCTCTGTGTGCTTAACCTGTGACCGAACGTCAACCTTGCAGTCCATTTCAGACTTCTTTTTCCTTGTAATGGCTTGTTGATAGAAAGTTTCTTCAGAGATTGCCAAGGCTGTCTGAACTGCACTGAAGTTTGAACTCTCCTTGTTGCACATTTGACTGCACTTGTTTGACAATTGTTTTTGTACTTTCTATCTCAAATGTTGCCTTTTTTGGTGTGTCTTCTTTCCCATTCACAGTCTTCTTTTGCTCACGCAATGACACTGATTTATTTCTGGATGTTTGGTGCTTCATGCTCTTCTTGAAGTTCCATCATCCTTTCATTGTTTTTTATCGCTTCTTGTTCCTTTTACTGTCTTGTTTTCTATCGTTTTGTACCTGAACCCCTCTTTGATCCCTGAGACCCTTCCCTTTTTAGTAAATGAGCTTGTTGTCTACCTGTCATATCACTCTCAACCTTCTCTCCTGTCTCCTCTCACCAGTCGGCAGGTGCTACAGGTCCACCTCTCCCCAGGCCTGCACCAGCTGGGCTCTGTCAGTTGGCAACTGGCCCTCTGTTTGCTCTTCATCTTCACCATTGTCTACTTCAGCATCTGGAAAGGAGTCAAGACATCTGGAAAGGTAGCTCATGGGTTACCTGCATGGCTAATGGAGATGTCAGTCAGAGTGAATGGATGGATGATGAAGAGAAACAAACAGAAGCAACGATCTCCTCACCATCACTCCCATTCATTATCAAACAAAAATGCTTTGAAGTTAAACACCTTTATCTAATCATACCAATTCAAAAATCAACCTAATGTAATAGGATTCATTTTTGAAGTGGTGTTCTGTCAAATAGTTATCAATAGAACCTTATCAACCACAATGTCAGTTATAAAACACAAAGTTTGAAGAAAGCAGCAAAAGTCTTTCTTAAGTTTCTTAAGGCTAGGCTAAAGGCTAGCCAAGTGTGCAAATATGAGCATTTTTAGGCTTACTGAAAGGACACTGCATTAGCTAATATTAAATCTCTAAGCTTTTAAATGACAGACTACCTTGTTTGTCAATGTTTTTTCGGACACCTGTGTGAATACACAAATGTGTGCAATGAGCATATGGACCATGTGTTTGTCAATGGTGCTAAATGTCAGTGAATAGTTCAGTCCACTTGATTGGCCTAGTCAGTCCAAAGGTTTACTCAACCCCTGGTGACCCAATATACTTGCAGCCTCACCATAAACAAAGTTTGTCTGTGCTTAGTGACATAGTAACATTGGTGTTTTTTGCAAGAAAACGAAAGACCAGCTAAACCAACAGCATGAAGAAAAATACTTTCATATCATTATTGGTTGATGTAGGTTTTTTTCTCATTGGTATTCTATTTTTTTAGGAAAGGTTATTTATAAATCTAAAAAAAAATTTTTTAATTGGCTCTTTTAAGGCTATAGCCATTAGTCTGGCTTGGATGAAGACTTTTGCCCAATTCTTGCTACTCCCTACTATGTGTACTAATGACTAAACACCCCTATGAAGTATGAAAAATAAAGGAAAACGTAATCATTGTTGTTTTTGTCTGTGTTAGGTAGTGTGGGTGACGGCTACATTTCCCTATCTGGTTCTCCTGATATTACTCATCCGTGGGGCCACTCTGCCAGGAGCCTGGAGAGGCGTTGTCTTCTATCTCAAACCTGACTGGGAGAAGCTGCTTAGCACTACAGTAAGTCCGACCTTCATAAACATCCTCATCATATATAGATCTATCCCAGATGTTACTCAGTTCAGTTAATTACCATCACTGATCTTTCCCATTGTCACAGGTGTGGATCGACGCAGCAGCTCAGATCTTCTTCTCTTTAGGTCCGGGCTTTGGCGTGCTGCTCGCCTTTGCCAGCTACAACCCATTTCACAACAACTGCTACAAGTAAGAATGGACTTTATATGTCGATGTGGATCTATAATGTATTCTAAAATAAATCCAATTTAGAAGGAATATCAACGATTTTGAATCTTTTAGGGATGGAAGAACAGTTTTTGTTGGAAATTCTCTGAAATCCATTCATACCATTGTTTGTTGTAGAGATGCGTTGGTCACCAGCTCGGTGAACTGTCTGACCAGCTTTCTGTCGGGGTTTGTCATCTTCACTGTGCTGGGTTATATGGCCGAAATGAGACACCAAAGTGTGGATGTCGTAGCCAAGGATGCAGGTAGAACAAACTAGAAAGTCTGCATTTCAGATTCACTTTCCTGAAAAAAAAAACTTTCCTCAAAATGCATCAAGTCCCAGAGTTTAGGTCATGGTTGTTTTTAAGGTTTACAAATCTTTAGGCTGTCATCTGCGTTTCAATTGAAGAAAACATGCGTGTTAACCTGCCTCTCTTGTTTCCTTCCAGGCCCCAGTCTGCTGTTCATCATTTATGCAGAAGCCATAGCGAACATGCCTGCCGCCACGTTCTTTGCCATCATTTTCTTCCTAATGATCATAATGTTGGGTCTGGATAGCACGGTTAGTCTGCTGATTACTCCTTGCAGCTCCATATGGTTCTCTCTCTCCTTTTTCTTATCTACCTAATTCTATTACTGCACACTTTTTAGCTCTTGTTGCAAGTTTTTCAAACCTAGAAACAAAGACTTCATGTTTGCCTTTTTCTCTGTAGACACGTTGTGCCCTTTGCCTTGTGTCTGCTTGTTGTGCTAGTTTTTTTTTTCCCATTAAGGTGCTGGCAAGTTTTTGTCCTCTCTTTTTCCTCTTTTGAATAACAGTCAATGAAAACAATGTGATCAGGGGTTCATATCTCTGTTCTGTGTGGTCGTCTGCAGAAAAAAAGCCTTTGTTTATCTGAGCTGAGGCAGCCAGCCGAGTACCCGTAATGCTCTTATCACACTCTGATAATCATTTTAGAATCAGCATCGGGGTTGTTGTGCTTCCTCAATTTTTATGACTGAGGATATTACTCTAGAACGTCTCAGTCTATTTAAATTCAGCGTTGGACTGGTTTAAAATTTCATCTTGTTCATGTGAGGTTGTTGAGAATAAGCTCCGCTTTGATGTGCGGCCGCTTCACCTCAAGGTTACTTTAGAACTATGTGTTGCTGCTCTGTTTGTTTCTTTTCTTGTTTTTAATGTTCTTTGCATTTTGTGTCTCTATAATCTTTGTTTTTAAGCAGATTTTTCTCACTCTTGGTGCTCTTTTCCCTCCAGTTTGCAGGCTTGGAGGGGGTGATTACAGCCATGCTAGATGAGTTCCCTCATATCCTGGCTAAGAGGCGAGAGTGGTTTGTCTTTGGTCTCGTTTGTGTCTGCTACCTCGGGGCTCTGTCTACTCTCACATATGTAAGATAATCAAACAAATTACACAGCTTTGTATAATAAAACAATCACTATTTTTTAAAGTGGGGATCTATATATATTTTTTTTACTTCAGTTTGCATGTCAAGTTCTTCTCGACTAAAAAAAAACGTTTTTATTATTATAGTCCAAAAATACGTTGGATATGCATCTTTGGTTATTTCTGATCAAATATTTGACAGGCACTTTTTAAGCTCAAGGTTACCCAAATGTCAGGCTTGAGTGCAGGAGAGGACCAAGCAATAAGGCAAAAAATTCAAAGACTACGGTGGTGAAAATTAAAAAAGATGCTGACACTAGAATATGGCACTTACTAGAAGAACCAGGAAAAAATACGAGGAGCACTAGGAAAGCCAAACCAGACTGACATGAGAAAGTACAATAGACCAACTGGGAAGTAAAGACTAGACACAGGCTGTGTCTCAATGGGGACAATATTTTTAAAACACCAATCCTTTGATCATATCTGCTCAACACGTACAAACTCTCGTAGGAGCGCCACTGATTTCAATCACAGTGCACTGGTTTAGCTGTGTTTAAACTTAAATAAATTTGGTAAAACACCTTTATACTCCACTTTGTGGACTACAAATTGTGCTATGGAACTTGTAACAGTGATTCAGGATAGAACTATCATCCCAAGCTATGATGCTAGCTGTATTAGAGTGATAGAGTGACCGGAAAAAGTGCAACCATGGACTTAAGGTCTGCTCCAAAAATGTTATTGAAGGTAAATGACCAACACATGCACTTTCTGTCTCTAAACAGGTACAGTAAACCTTATATTGTTTTTATTGTAGCCTACTGCTAGCTTACGCGTAACATTAATGCTAGCCTTATACAGGGATTTTACTGCAATCAGTCACACATACAGTGATATTATTACTATTTATTTAATTTTAAACATCGTTATGAAGTTTCTTTAAGTGATGCAGAAGTATTGGCTCCTGTGATATAAATATACACACTCCCACTCGATACAGCAAGTTAAGCCATAAGCTAGGCTTCTGGTAAAAACACCAACCTTTCTAGAAATTCTGCTCGCTTTCCAAATCTATCGAGACCTCGACCCTCCAGCCAACCTTTCAGCTGAACTTTCCTGTCATTCCTGAGGTCAGAGGTGTCAAACTTTGTGAGAGTGGCAGATAAGGGCTGTGTCCAAAAGGGGAGGCTAGGTCCTCTGAAGGACCCGACCTTCCCGGTTTAGGTGGGCCAGTTCCTCGGTAGACCGCGAAGACTGGAAAAAAGTAGCTGTGAATTTGGACGGTCTAGCCTCCCGTCCTTACCCCAGCATACGTCATGTCTTAGCAACCATAACGACGGTAAACAAAAGTAAAATTAGATCGAAAGTAAAAAAAATATAAATATATTAGCGTTATTAATCACAAAACAATAAAATTATTTTAAAGGTAATATTTGAAGAACTAATGGTGCATGTTTATTTTAGTTTTGGACAGCCTTTGTCGCGGTGCTGTGAAGTAAGCAGCCAATGAATTGGGCCTTTGGAGGACCCAGCCTCTTGTTTTAGACACAGCCAATGATATTAGTGACATCACGAGTGGAGATCACCATTCATGGGTTGCAGCCCATGTAGACCACACCCGCAGTCTATACATGGCTGTAAAATTAGACGGTCTAGTCTTTGGATGATGTATGTTTGCGGAACCCCCATAACAACGGTGATACATTTTATATCACATGCCGTTGTCTTTTCATTTTTCACAGTGTATAACTTCACTTCAATTCAATATTATTTAAAAAAAAAACATAACATAGAAATAAATAAAAAACAATAATAATTTAAGTTTAGCTCTAATATCAGTATCTGCAATTGCATTTTATTTCTCTTTGCAGCATAAATTTCATTTTTCATTTTTTTTCTGTTTAGTTTGCTAAATGAATCCTGGTATATTGCTGGTTGCATAATACTCAGATGCAGCCTACATTTTTTTTTTTTGTCAGCTGCATGAGTAGGCACCTATAAATTGTGGTGTAGTGATGTAAGTGGCAGATAAATGTGCACTATGTTGGCTGCAACCCCTGAACACAGCCACACTGACAAGAGAGGCACTAACGAGCTGACAATGGGAAACACCTGGGGAGGAATGGGATCAGGTGAGAACACTGGGAAAACAAAAAACACTAGAAAGACACAGGGAATAAAGTAACATTAGAAAGAAACGAGATAAAACAAAATAAAGAAAAACACAAAAACCTACGCCAAAGGGCATTACAAACACAAAAATAGAAATACAAACAAACAATAAAAGTGAGCAAAGGAGAAAATCATCAAAAGTTACCAAATAAAGTATGAAAACAAGAAGAAAAAGAGCAAATCAAGTGATTAAAAAAGTTGTCTGTTAAGATTTATTTATCATAAAAGCAGAGAGGATGACCGGACAGGAGCCTGATAACTAAAGGCTCTGCCTCTGTATCCAGACTTACTAAGTTAGAATGTAACCATTACATAGTAACTTTAAAAACATATTTTATTTAGAACAAGGCTCTTCTTCCTTATAGGCCTATCTCTATTACTGTATCAAATCAAACCCAGCATGATGTATACTGTTGAAAGATTTTAAAATAAATAAAAAAAATGACTAAGATTTTGTTTTCGTTTCTTAAACATGGAACTGACAAACTTTCCACTTTAAATGTTAACTGTAACACATTGAATGGAATATCGATACCAATATTGATACGGGTATTGGTATTGTTCTCGAGTATTGGGACCTTTAATATGAGTACTTATTAAAATGTTGGTATCGAAACTGATACCAATACCAGTATTAGTATTGGGACAGCACTACTCTGGACAGCAAGTTTTTATTCTGGGACAGAAAAGACTGAGACTGGTGAAATAGACTAATGAGGATATTGATAATAAGATTTGACCATTAAGGGTCCTAACTAGAAGTTTTAAAATAACCCTAAGCTTAACAAGCAGCCATGATTGAGAGGCCAATGGGAGAAATGTGATCTCACCTTGTGGAACCAGTTAAAACTCTGACAGCAGCTTTTAAAACCAGCAAGTATGGCATTAAAGTAGTGCAGTTTAGAGGACACAAAGGCTTGAACCTGTTTCTCTGCATCGCTGTGAAACAAAATCTTATTTTTGTGATATTACTTGGTTAGGATCTAAGTTAATCGACAAATCTTCATCAAAAACTTTAAATTGCATGCTTGTGTTGTATCTCAGTTGCTGTTCTGTACCACAATTTACAATCAGATTAAATTAAATCTCAGCAGATATGTTCAGTTCTGACTCTCATTATAGTATAGCAGAGACTAAAATTAGTTTTTGCTCCACTAAACACTCCTCGTTTCAGTCTTTGGTATATGAAACCTGGTGCTTAAGATCTTATTCTGTGTGCCATTAGGGTGGAGCATTTGTTGTGAAGCTGTTTGAGGAGTACGCTACGGGCCCTGCGGTCATCACTGTGGTTCTGCTAGAAGTCATTGCCGTTTCCTGGTTCTACGGTCAGTAAAGATGATGGTGGTAGGAGGGATGTCTTGCTAGAGAAGAGAGAGAGAGAGAGAGAAAGACAGTTTATGGTCCGTTAGCATGTTTTTTCTGACCGTGACTGTGTGTTCCAGGTACCAACCGCTTCTGTAATGACATCCAGCTCATGCTCGGTTTCTATCCGGGTTGCTTCTGGAAGGTCTGCTGGGTGGCCATCTGCCCTTGCTTTCTTCTGGTCAGTCTCACGCACGAGCAACACACAAATCAACCACATGGGGGACATCATGTGTACAAGTAACTTTAAGAAATTTAACTTTGTTTCATTCCTGTTCTTGCACACAGTTCATCATCATTAGTTTCTTGGCCTTCCCTCCCGAGGTCCGGCTGTTCAACTACCACTACCCAGCGTGGACCACAGTCCTGGGCTACTGCATCGGCGTGTCCTCATTCATCTGCGTGCCTGCTTACATGGTCTACCACTTGCTTAATGCTAAGGGCACATTCAAGCAGGTACACAATGATCCTTTCATTTCCTTCCTCTCCCATTGTTGTACCAACCCTAGTCTTTTTCCTCAATCCTTTCCCTTGTTTTCCAAAAGCTTTGTTCGTTAAATGACACGTCTCCAACAACAGAGCCTGCTTATGGTTCTTTCCTTTCCCTCATGCTGTCTCGGTCTACCCTCTCCTGTGAGAACATGACTGGAGATCAGGATCAAAGGAGACAAAGGCCAGAGATTAGAGAGAAAAAGCAGCATCTGTGTAGGCCTGTGCACTCGAGCAGACAATGTGCAGACGATTGCATTGCACATAAAGGTTGGAACTCACAAGAGGCCGTAGATCAGCCGCAGACCATAAAATAGCATACAACTAAGTCCAGTCGAATCATCATTGCTGCAGAGCTTAATGAAGGTGTTTGACTGCTCGTTTGTCCATTGTGCAGCACCTCTCTGAACAAATACAAATGTTTTTATCATCACTATTGTGAAGGTCTCATTCAGACCTGTGTGAGGGTTGACTGAAGGGGAGAAGGACATCAAAGAGGCCTGTGGACAGATTTTCTCCGGCTGTGGTCCAATATTGACACTACTGCCAAAACGCACAATGGCATCGACACAAGTCAACAAACAGGAGTCTGTTTGTTGTGTATATTTGAGGGGGAGGGAGAGGAAGAAGCAATCATGGAGGTCTGGAGGACTGAGCTGATCAGGTTCAAAACCTGGCCAGTGATTGACGTTCCTTGCTCATTCTCTTAAAGGGGACATATCATGCAAAATCCACTTCTTTTAGTCATTAAATGCATTTTAACTGCAGGTTTATTCATGTTAATTCATGTTGTCAGCAGTCTATGGGGATAAAAAGTGGTAGAATTTATTCATTTTGCATTTTTCTTTCCACAGCGTCTGTTGAAAAGCATCACTCCCGAGCCCAGCAGCGACAACCACAGAGACTACATTGTGACCAACGCAATCTGACCAAACCCTGACCCACAAGAAGGCGCCGGTCTAACTTTCCTGAAGGGGCGCCCTCTCCTGGGCACACACTGAAAATCCACTGGACAAGGGGGCTAATTTTTACCGTGTTTGCCTCTTTTCAAACATCTCTTCAACTCATTCAGTCTCTTTCCCACCAAGATCTAGAAACAGGAATGGGATTAGTCCAAACCATGTTGCAACAGCTACTTTTTTATTTTATTTTTAATTTTTTAGCTTCGTTTGATTCTATGTGATGGTTCTGTTTGCAGTTATTACTGTGGTATTTATTCCACATTTAATTTTTTTAATCATCTAAAGCAACATCAGTGACCAGCCAACAAATAGTTTGTACACAAAGTATAATTCAGTAATATTTAAAAAGAAATACTTCACATTCCACTCTCAATATCTTTGGGTGTTATTTTCATATTATTCTGTTGCGTTGTGCGTTCACTTCAGGTATTTTTCATCAGTTACTGAAGCCAAATATATTCAACCTGCTCTGTTCCTTTTATTTAAGCTGTTTTGATATTACTGATTTCTTCATGTTGTGTTGACTGTCAGCCTGTGTTCTTCTGATGTCATCGCAAAATGACCAACAGGTTTGCAATGAGGTCCCAACACTGTGAAGAGACATGAGTGTTTGTGTGAGTGTGTGTGACAAACATAGACTGTTAGAATATCCAGAAGAAAACAAAACACAGACAGAAGATCCAATCACATGTGTTCATTCTATTACTGCAATATAAGATAAACGTATTTATTTTTTCACGTCTTTTTTTTTTTGTTGTTTGTTTGTTTTTTTCCCTGCATTCATGACGTCACGAAATGCAGCGCTGAGGGTCCTCGTTCAATCTCAGTGACGTTTTTGCACTCGTCATGCAGTCTGTCAGTGATAGAAGCCAAATATGGATCAGAGCTAATAACATTATCTGTATCACAGTCTAAAGATTCAGCGTTATCGCTTTTTTTTGTTTTACTTTCTACCAAAAAACTTGTGTGCCTGTGCTTTTTTTCTGAGAGTGTGTGTGAGTGTGTGTGTGTGTTTGTGTAGAAGCAGGACCTAAAACATGGCAACCGTTGTACATCTACATGTGTATTTCCTAGTCAATCTTGGTATTGGTGTAGATTTATCATATGAATACCTGCTTCCTCCTTCCATGGGTGTGTGATGTTGTGTGTGTGTGTAAAGTACTTGTGTGATTGTCAGAGACCCCTTTTTGTGTGCCAGTTGTGGTATGTGTGTACAATACAATATACTTCCACTGCGTATGGGTGTGTGTATGTGTGTGTGAGACAGTGATGTGTTGTCTTGTTAAATGCCAAAATATTTCTTGAGAAAACTAAACCCCCCTTTTCCTCTCTCCCTCTCTCTCGTTCTTTTTCTCTCTCTCTCTCTCTCTCTCTCTCTCTCTCTCTCTCTCTCTCTCTCTCTCTCTCTCTCTCAAACTGATGTGAGGTCTGTGTTTGTCGATAATAAAAAAGAAATGGTACCAAGAAACCTCTGTATAAAATGAAAATATAGAAATATATGTAAAATAACAAATAAAGATATATGGAAACCCATAACATCTGTTGCTTCTGTCAGTCCAATCTTGTGTCAATTAAGTTTGTAAATCATTAAACTAGGCCGAACAATAAAATACAACTCCCATTCCCAATAAAAGTTAGGATGTTGTGTTAAATGTTGTTAAAAGGTGAATGCAATTACCTAAAAATCTATAAATAAAAGGATTTTTATATTAATAATACAACAAAGAAAACAGCATTGACAATAAACTATCTCCCATAATGTTTGTTAACTATTTTACTCGTGAAATGATGGCATCCCAAAATTAGGAAGAGGTTTACGGAATTCAAAAGTAGCCGGCAGCTGGTAAAACTTGCAGTGTAAAATCTTCATTTTGCTACATTTTCACAGAGGTCTATAAAGTACTTGAAAAAAGTAACTAAGTAAAATTACATGAACAGAAAATTACTTTGGTAAAAATAAAATTCACTGATGAGAAAACTACTTAAGTAACAGTCATAAAACTGTTCACAAAAATTGGGAAAGTAAAAGTATTTTTACACACTCTAAGAAATAAATGGTTGAATTTACTGAACCAAACTGGTTCCACTAAGCCAGGTTGAGTAAATTGAGCGATAAATGTATATTCTTTGCTCAATTTACTCAACTAGGCTTAGTGAAGCCAGCTGACATGACTTGTTATGTAAATTCAACATGTTATTTTTTAGAGCGCAGAAACATCTTTCATGATGAGTTTGAACATATAAATTTTGTAACGAATAACTGGATGTTAAATTTTAAAGTGTAGAAGTAAAGCATCATTTTTAGCTTTTAAATGTAATGAAATAAAAGTAAAAGTAGCTGTTTAAAAAAATAATTGGTAAAATTACAAATCCTCAAAAAAAAAGTGATACAGCGGAGTAAATGTACTAAACCTCTGCATTTTCACTGCCTGCTTTTCCTTGGGCCCAGGTGTACTGGGAAGTTTCCGACAGGGAATTTACCACTTTCAGTGTCGGAAAGTGGTAAAGTTCAGAATTCAAGATGGCAGCTACTCACCACAACTCAACAATAAATAAAATATTGCATTTACTTTTAACAATATTTCTGTATTATTTATTTCACATTTAGTTAGTCGTACACATAGTATTTTTCAGTGATGTTACAAGGACGTGTTAAAGGGGCAATATTATGTATTTCTCAGACATTTATTTAAATACTATATCATAATAAAGAATCTATGTCACCTTTAGTTGTTATTAAAATGTGGTTTTTATGTTTAAATCGAAAATAAACTTGTCTTCTCATCCCTTCCTCTAAACGCCTTGAAAATGGCCTCTGTCTCTTTAAGAACCACCTTCCACTTCTGTCCCACTCATTTCAGCGTGAGAGGAGGGGGGGGGGGGGGTCGCGTCTTGTGAGGGGGGGATGCGCTATGATGCAGTTTACTTGGCATCTGAAAAAACATTTCCTCAAAGGTATTTTGAATCTGAAAAAGGCTTCACTGAGTGAGAAGTAGTGTTAGGAGCTCAGCAGACTGTTTCAGTTTCACCAGTTGTCTGCTTTGTTGCTGCTGAGAGCCTGCAGGAGTCATGGGTGGGGTGGGGTGTGTGGGGTGGGGGGTAGGGAGGTGTGCTCCGTGATGAGGAAGCTCAACTTGGAGACACAGCCCAGAGGCGGCGATGTTCCCAAAAGGCGGTTCTAGTCCCAACCTGTTGTTTTTGCTCCCCTGCCTGCTGCCTGAGGACACTACAGGATTTCTCAAACATGCATGAATGAGTCAAAGTAAGACTCTGGGCATGTTTTTGATGATTTGATAAGATTATAACATGATATAAAACTCAAAAAAGTTGATTTTACATGAAATAGCCCCTTTAAACACTGTTTCTATGCAGGAAATACCATGTAGAGCTCGATTATTGTTTGTTAGCAGTGCTCAGCTGTAGCAAGGAGACGTGGAATGGGACATTTCCTGTTTAGTCAAAATGAAACAACAAAGTTTATTATGACTGGCCCTGCAGTGAAAATGTGTTTCACACCCCTGATCTACAGCAGCTACAAAAATGTCTGTAGCTTATTCAGATTTACAGAAATTTAGTGTGGCATGTTAGTGTGGCAGTAGATTAGAGTCATAACTGGTTGCATAGGATTTGGTTGTAAAACTTTGTCTTAAATATTGGTTTCCGTGTTGTGTCTGTCTGTTAGCAAACTATCTCATAAACCTGTGAACAGACTTTAGTAACTCTCAGAAAGGGATCTTTTCATACACAGCTGTAAATCTAAAATCTAACCTTTTGGAGTCAACCAAGTTCAAGATCTCTACCACAGCTTAATGACCTCAGCCAGCACAAAAACAGCTCTACTTACAGATAATGAGCTAATTGTGATGTCGTAGTAGCTGAGATTGTAACTGAATACTAGATAATTCAGATAGTTGTGATCCTAGAAGCCTGAGTGCAGTAACAGACATCTGTATTCTCTGTGTTCATAAAGAGTAACAAACTCCATTAGCCCTTCTTATTGACTGTGTGATGAGCTAACGACTTAGATCTGACACACATCTGCTGTGTGCATGTGAGAACAATTACCGTACCCCTGATTTATTAAAAACCGCGCATGACTCAACAAATTGACATAAAAAGAGAACTGACGTCCCACCGTGATCAAAGCCCTCAGCAGAGCAGAAATCATCTGCTGCTCTGAGCCTCTTTAAATCCTGAGCGCTCCAACCCGTCAGGACAATCCTGGCTCCGGTGCCAAACTGTGTGCGTCTGAGTAAAACACGGCGGTTTCTTGTCCCCGCTGATTAATCCGGACAATGAAATCTGCAATCATCAGATCCAGGAAACAGTCTCATGTTCACATGCAGACAGGAACACACAGATATGATGTATGAGCCGAGAGCTCATGTGGAGCACAGATGCAGATTATTTAACTAGAAGAAGACAGAAATGTAAAGATTAAAGCGGGCGATAATGTTTCGGCTTGTTCAGGTGTGTCTGTCTGTCTGTCAGCAAAATATCTCAAGAACTACTGGATGGATTTTAGTGGAACTCCAAGATTGCCACTAAAGCCAACAGACCTAAAAATATATATAATAATAATGATAAGCTGTACCCCAATGTATATTTTGAATGCTAACTGTACTTCAGCCCCAAAGGGGTTCCTTTTTTTTTTTTTTTGAGCTCAAAATGTGAAATTGAAATGTTACTGAGCAGCTTCCATTATTTCAGAGACAGTGAGGATAGAACAGAAATATTTTTTTCCTCCTTGCCTGATGTTTTTTTTTTTTTGCATTGGACTTAAAATAATAATTTATAATTAATGAGGCTAAAACTCTTAAACCATAAACTCACACATGGACATTACCTGTGCAAAGATTCATGTTGCTAAAATGAACTAGAGGAAAGTTTCAGAGGTTTTAATAAAAAAATAACTCAGTGTTTTGTCATACTGCACAGGATGGGCATCAATAAATGTAAAGAAAGGTAAAGACAGTCTGATGGCTCTATGTTGTTCTCTGTGTTCCTGTTGTGGCAATAAAGCTCAGCTGATCATCCCACAAAGTACCTTCATTCTTGGACCAGATATTTCTGTCTTCGTTAAATAAATATTTCCACAACAGTTAGTTAACCTTGAAGATATCATCAATGGAGGATGAGTTATAATAAGCTATATATGAACACATTTATTATAACTTTACCCATGAAGGCTAATTACTTCCAGAGTCAACTTACTCATTGTTTATTCATGCTTAATAACTCATGAATTACCTGTTCTATTTACTGTATATATATATATATATATGCAAATTCTCATATAAATGTACCTTCACACCATATGTTGACATGTATTAATGGTTAGAGAAGGTTTGATAATTTCAGTCTAATTTCCACAGCTGAACAAGAACTTGTGACTCTTCAGGGGTTTGTCTATAATAATAAATATGTAACAAATAGAAATAGTTTTGACTTTAGAAAGGTTCACAAAACCTATTAACTGCCAAATATTGATGCAGTGCAGGATTAGTAAATAGTCAATTCAAATGTTCTCTAAGCATTATTACATGTCTAACCTATGGTGT
>JARVGW010000624.1:7271125-7283234 GCA_031762495.1 Anablepsoides rubrolineatus | reverse complement strand
ATTGAAATTATTTTTTTTGATTGAAGCTGCTTTTTTGTTTGATTGACTAATAAACAAACAAAACAACCTTCATAGTTTTCAGAATATGTTAGATTATTTGTCTTGTTAGCCTGAAAATTTGACTAAAATTAAGTCAAAATTTTCTGCCAATGGAGTAAGAAAATTCTACTTGGTAAAATTCTTGAAAGACTTGATTTGACTCAGTTTTTTCCTTATTTCAAGAATATTATCAAGTAAAATTTTCTTACTCCATTGGTAGAAAATTTTTACTTCATTTAAGTCAAATTTTCAGGCAAACAAGACAAATAATCTAACACATTCTGAAAACAAGATTATTATTCTGACACAATCAGTTCTTGTTTAGTAAATCAGTCTCAAAAAAAGATCAAAGAGACTTTTTTTGGCTGGATATAAAAAGTTTAAATTTGGTTAGATTGATATTTTTTGCAGTTATACTCCACATTAGAAACGTCCCTCAGAGACATTTAAACTTTACATGTTTCAACTGACATTTTAACACATTTTACAGTATTTACATATAATGTACTGTGGCTGTGGTGCAGTGGTAGGCTGTCGACTTGAGACCAGCAAGTTAGAGGTTCAATTCCCCTCCATAACCTTTAAATTTACCTCTGCTTCTACAACACTTTTGATTTTTTTGAATGAAAACAAATTATGCTTGAAACATAGTGATTTTTGTTTGTTTCTCACCCAGTTTGTTGGTCACTGCTAAATGATTAATGGCTTTCTTATGTAGAGTGCACAATCAAGCTTCAATATATTCATTCTCTATTTTATTATTTATTTTTTTCAAAACTGGAAGCCGGGTACACACCGGACCGGTGTTTTGAGCAGCCAAAGCAGCCAGTTTACATGCAAAGTCTACAGTGGACGGCATTTTCCGTGCATGCGTCCAAAGCAGCCAACGCTCGAGTTAATATTAATTTACTTTTGCTGCTCGATGCGCCGCATCAACCAATCAGAGAGAATCATTTTTCCACGTGACGGTTTCCTGAATGTTGCCCACTAACCTCTCTTACAGAGATACTGAGCATTCAAACTTTGTCATTTACATCAGCAGAGTAGATCAAGCATCAATGAGCTCTCAAAAATGAAATAGAAAAAAAAAAAACTGTTCTGCTCTTAAAACGTATTTCCCTCATTTGTAGTTCTGCCATGGTCTTGATCCATCTGTGGATCTGCAGCTCAGGTTGTGTTTACCTGGCCCAGGTTATTAAAACACAGAACCTCAGATATTAACCCTGAGCCGGCTGAGCTGTTTATACACCTGCTGCCCTCATGTCATCATTACAGCATGACATTTTAGTTCCATAAACTCATCTCTCAGGGCCTGACTGTTGGTTTCATGCAACTTTTTAAAAGATTTTAGAGGCTATCCCTGACAACTTTTACTTCAATGGGCTAATTTTCAACAATAAAAACAGTTTGTGGGTGATTTTGGATTCTGGTATTAATGCAGTCAGTGAAAATAAAATAAAATGTTCATTTTATGCTTAAATAAAAGAACATAAGGTTAGATTTTCTGTTAGGAACATGAAACAAGAGTGGTGTAGAAGGATAAGCGTTGCTTATGTTTGGTTAAGGTGTATTGCGTCATTTACTCTTTTGCTTTTCACTCTACTGGCAGCTGGTTGAATTATTTGCTCCGTGAATCTTGATTTTCTTTTTATCATTACTTTGACATATTTTTATGTACCAGTACACTAGTCCTTATTCTACATTTTATTTATAATTACATCATGTCTGAGGCACTTGGATAGCTATGCCCTCTTAGAGCTCTTAGAAGCCTGATGAACCCAATCATTGCTTTGATTACAAGCATGCCTCAGAGGCATAAAAACACTTTCACTTGTGTAATACTTCTAATGTAAGACACATCTTGTCACAAAATGGTGCAGAATACCTGTAAGTAACTGTGGGTTTGGAGTACAGTAATTTTTACAGATCTGTATGCAAGAAAAAACATTTGAAAAGTTCAGTTGATCCAAAATGCTTCTAAAATTCTGCTTAGTAATAGGAAAGATCATATCTCTCCAACTTTAGATTCTCTCTACTGGTTCTCTGTCAAATTCTAAATGTATTTATTTTTTTTCTAACACACAGAGGTCTTAACAACCAAGCACCATGTTAGATATTATTGTTCCTTTTATTTCCTAACAGAGCACTTTGCTTTACAGCCTGGTTCTTTTAGGGGCTTCTTAATGTTAAAAGGGAGTTGTTCCTTTCCACTGCTCCCAAACATGTTGATCAGGATGGACGATAGTGCCGAAGTGATGATTCTGTGCAATCTACTGGTTTCATAGGATAGGCATATTTTACTAATTGTCATTTCAGAATGTATTGTGTATAATATATTATATATATAATATAATATATTATAGTATATTATTACTGGAATTGAATGAACTGTAATTATGTGAATGCTTAGCAAACACACAAAAATTTAGTTTTTTGGCAAGTGTATTTTTTTGCAATTTTTATTTTTTTTATTTTTTTTCACTGTATTGATCCCCAGGTGGGGAAATTGATTCTCTGCATTTGACCCATCCACAGATGTGGAGCAGTGGGCTGCCAATTACAGCGCCCGGGGAGCAGCTGTAGGGGTTAAGGGCCTTGCTCAGGGACCCACAGTGGGGCTGGTTGGTCCTGGGAGTCGTTTGTCTCTGTTTGTGCAACCAAAATAAATTAAAATGTATTAAATGTAAGCTTTGGTCTACAGGTCAACATTCCCCCCATGTTACTGAATTACCACATAAAACACCCCTTTTCCAACTTCTGACATATGACCTGTCACAACCACAGATTACTCAGGAAATTGACCCCTCAAGTAAAAGCAACTTCACTGTAAGTCAAAACTATGCAGTTACCTAAAACAATGCAATCAATCTAAATGGTTCGTCTCACATTCTACAGGCCTGAAATAAAAGTTAATATTTGTGACAGTACAGTTGCAAATTTTGCAGCGACTGCAAATCAGAGGGATAAGCAATCGTCTGCCAATTGGAAGGTTGGAGATTTGATCCCAGCAACCTTCTCCAAGGACACTCTTATATAAGTGAGACCTTGGGTGAGATATTAAACCTCTCATTGACCTCAGTTTATTGATTGGGATTGCGTATGCAAAAGAAACAGCATTGTGTTTATACCAGACTGTAAATGACTTCACAGACCAAGAAGGGCTGTATTGATCTGCGTGTCAGTGGGTAAATGTGGTTTTCAGTATAAAATCTCATTAGTTGTTCAACAAAATTAGCATGGAACTGTGATTTCTTATTTTTCAGTGCACTTAAAATGACTGACGTTTGATTAGAAAAAAGTAACAGTCACAGTTTTGGTTTCTTCTTGAATAATCTCAAAACAAATTTCATATAAAACCGAAGTGGCAATGGTTGACATTAATATACAGTGTCTTGTTTGGATAAAACCAAACAAATACCAGCTCAAACACCTTTTTCTAACTGCTGAAATGATGCTCTGGACCTGCTTTCTTGCCACAGGATCTGAAAAGTGTTTTATTGACTTTGTGCTGAACTCTCCACTTTTTGTCTTTTGCATTATTCAGACTTTTAAAACACATTGGGGTTGAGCACTTGGTTTGTTGGGAGCGCTCAAAAATCTTAAAAAAATGGACCAAACGTTTAGCAGCTACAGAATTTGATAGAGAAAAAAGACCTGAAATCACCTCTAAAGACAATTAAACCTAAATGCACATATAATATAACACAGGTATATTTATTGTAAATATCCAGTACTGTACAGGAGACAAGGCTGTACACAACAGATAAGAAGTTTGGGGCAGAGGATTATGGTTGTGTCTTAATTCCAGGGTTGCAGCCATGTACAGTGCATTTGAAGGCCAGTTACATCACTGTATCATGCAGTAGGTTGTCTCAATTCTACTTACACTGTTGAAAAAACCCTGTAGGCTGAGTATCCTATGTAGCCGACATTATCCCAGAATTCACTGAGCTATCAGCAAACTAAACAGGAAAATTAAGATGGCAAAGTTTTTTATGTTTAAGTTTTTTTGTTTTTTTTTCAAGGCAGACTTTGGAAATTTATCACAGACCAAATAATTTGTTATTAAATGCATTTTTCACCACTTAGATGATGAAATTTTTGCTGCAATAGGATGTTAAATAAGTACTGATACTGGAGCTAAACCCAAATTATTAATGTTTTTTTTTTATTTGTTTACGTTTGCTGCATTTTATGAGGCTATCCCTGCCGTGAAAAGACATGTGAATACATTTTCCAACTGAAGGCATGTGATATAAAACATTACACTACGGTAAAGGTGGAAGTGCGTCATCATGCATAGTATACGCATAAACATACTCCATCTGAAGACCAAACCGTCTGCAACCCCTGAATTGACACAACCTAGAAACCGAATTCACTTCAGTGTATGGTACATTTTCAGGAATAAACAGTGTTTTTTTCTTTTCTTTTCTTATTTTTTTGTTTGAATCCTCATAGTTTAAAACAATGAAAGAAGCGCATGGACATGTATACAAGAGTGATTGTGACAAAGAGTTTCACAAATAACATGAAAGCCTGATGCTTTATTTTAAAACTGACATGTAGCCAAATGAGTATATTCTACATCTATTTGCTCATCATTGTTGCTGATAAACAGAGATGTAATGGAACATTTCATTTGTAAAGTGCAATTACATTAATCACCATTATTATTCTGTCTCAGGCTGTAATTATTTCAAATAAAACAAAGTGTCTCCAGTGTTATCATGTTAGATAACAGCTCATAAATGAACAATTATGGTATAAACCATGGCTCACCTGTTTTCCACTTGTACACCCTCTGCAGTGTCATGACAGAAAACTTGGAGCACAGGAGGTTATAAGTAAACGTGTGTGAATAATTTGCTGTTTAAGTCAATTTTTAAATGTGGCACTTTTAGCCAAACACAGTTTATTCCTCTTGTCAGTGGATAAGAATCAAATGATTATTCACAGCACTGAAACAGTGTCAAGTTTTTATCTCTCCTACTGATTATTACTCCAATATTTCCCTCATAGTTTTACGAAAGTTTGGGCAATATATTGGGCAAATATAAGTGACAGAAGAAAGTTTTACATCTTTAATTTAGAAGGGCTCAGATTTAGGACACAGCTGCATGGAAATCCTTAATATTTGACAAGATTTTCTTTTAGTTTCCATATCAATATTCATCTGACTAAATTAGGTATTTTCATCATTATTTCTTAAATATTCTATAGTAGCTAAGCCTGTACTGTTAAGTTTTCTAAGACTTGATCAAATTAAAGCAGTAGCATTACCTGAAGAAAAACATACCTAATGCAACCTTGCACGACAAAGTTTAAAACAAACCTCTTATACGATCTATTAGCGCTCAAAGTATGTGCTATACTATATTAGCTCAATAACTATACCTTTTTATGTGTTGGCTAAATTTAATAGGTTATATAAGCTAAATTAAATTTGTTAAGTAGCTAAATATTTAATGATTACTTTCTTAGAGTTTAACTAAATGTTATAATTCTTCTCAGTAATGTAACTCACATTAATTGTGCTGTACTTTTAGCAGACCTGGCACAAATCAGTCTGCTGCTATGAGAGTTTTCATTTTTGTAGACATCTTTAACATTTTCTTGCTGCTCATGCAACTTTTAGTTTTATTACCTTTTATTATCTTTAAAGTTTTATCACCTCAGTACAAATGAGTTCAACAACTTAAGCTGGTAATGCAATTGGATACTGAGCATTAAAATGTGATCCAACATTTAATTCTAAAAGCTAATGTACCAAGTACTAATGGTTACCAAATGAAAAAAAACAACATGTAAATGCTAATACTAATAAACAGGCTGTGTTCTTCATTACATTTACCTCACTCAGCTTTTCTTTTTTATGTAGAAAATTAGTTTTACTTGATTTAACTTCAGATTTCTTTAGAGAAAGATAAAAAAACAAGCTGATGAAAAGTGTCATATAGCGATACCGTCTGCTCAAATGAAAAAAAATAATGTGAACACACATAAAATACCACTAACACTATGCAGGATAAAAATAGTCAAAGTATAAAACTTGAAACATATTGCCTATTAAAGCCTTAAGTTTTTTAAAACTTGTAATAAAGTTGTGATCTGTCATCTACGATTCTATGTCCCTAATTTTAGGGCTTATTAAGAACCGTATAAGAAATGGCTCGTACCCTCCCACCTCTGCCTGCGTAAACCTAATCCGAGCTTTTGTCCTGTTTGTTTACTTTGATCATCAGACAGGTTGATCTTCAGATTACAACATGTTGGCTCGCGGCTCAGTGGACTATACCTGTGTTTGGGTTTTGGACTTTCGTGTGTAGTTTTGTGTTTGTAATTTGCTGAGCTGCTGGCGTGATCAAATGTTCTGACCTCTTTCGTCTAGGCTGCTGGGAGTTAGATAATCCAGATAAACTCAGACAGGCAGACACACACGCACATACCGCCCCACCCTCACCCCCCAGTGCACACAGACACCCATGTTTTCTAGCTCTTTAATCTGTTTATTTGCACTATTTATTCCCTAATAAACAGTCCAGGTTTGCACTCTTCTTCTACCGCCCAGAAAGCATTTCTAAACTCAAATGTGTAGTTTCAGTAAGAAATAGGAACAAGCAATCAAAAAATAGTATCAGTTTGGTATTTAAAAGTTTCTGCAAAACGTTTATTACTCATAGCTGTTTGAACTTTGCAACAAAAGTTTCTAATTGTTTTTCAGTATGACAATTATATCCTCCTAATTAAAAAAAATGTTTGTATATATATTTTTGAATAGTTGAAATGCTTAAATGAAACCAACCTTTGGTGAAATTAAGGCCACTGGATATAAATTCTGTTGATCTGTAATTGAGATAATCTGTTGTGGTGTTTGAGCTGATCTGATTGATCCGAACAATCTGCCAGAGGGGGAGACTCAAACAGATACTTTATTCACTTGACCTCAAAAGATGGATAAACAATTTTTGTGGGTCAGATCAAAGAAAAAGAACAAGGAACCAATTTTTTAAATATTTGAAATCAGATTTTGTTGGCTCCATGAGACTTTTATTACAAGGAGAGAGAGAACAGAAATGTGGGTTTAAAGGGATGACATGACTCAAACTTTGGCTTAAGGTTCAGGACGTGACGAGCTCTGTTGCACAGTTGCCAAGTCCGCTTGTTATAACAACAAAAAAGTAACATAGACATTAACACAGCAGTGTTTAAATCTAGTTACGATCAAAATAAATTATTTTTTTGATGTAACTGAAGAGTGGTGGTGGGTGGATCCCCTTTTACAGTACTTGTGGACCTGGTTGCCTGTTTATCTTGCAAGAATTGGCAATTGCTCAGTTGGTGCTTTATGAGTTGTTAGTGACAGAAGTGAGTTGCCAGTTCAAACTCTCACTCTGTCCATCTCAGACATTGTGTCCATGGACAAGACACTTCACCCTCCCTGCCTGTTGGAAGTGGTCATAGGGCCCGAAGGCGCTTGGTGCATGGCAGCCTCACCTCTGTCAGTGTGCCCCGGGGCAGCTGTGGTTACAGTGTAGCTTACCACCATCAGTGTGTAAATATGACTGTAGTATGAAGCGCTTTGGACTCCTTGGGTTTCATAAAGCACTATAGGCCATTTACTGTTCAATTGGTTGGCCACAACATTATGGGTCACTGCAGCTTGTAGGGTTTTTTGCTCTTATGGTCATAGAAGTATTTTTCAATTGACAATCAGTGTTTATATTTGAATCTGCCTCTGGTTGGTTGCTGTTCTGCAGAATTTTCATTTTGGAGCAAAAGTAAAATATTGATCCAATAGCATTATTATCAATATGGTCTGTGACAGACATATAAAGTCATATGTTTCTGCATATGCAGTTGCATTAAAAAACATCAGATTTGTATTGGATTTAGTACCACATACTGAAAAGGTCTGGGTTAGATAAAAAATAATGGATATAGGTCACATCAGGGCCAAAAAAATATATCACATTTGCCCACAATGTGAATGTAGCCTAAAACATGTAGGATAGTGGCCCTTAAACATATTGCTACATCGCTATATAATTTCCCTTAAGGACACTGTAACTTTAACATTTAATATGAAACAATGATGATTTTTACTTTTATATATAAACTATCAAGTGCGACAAAAACATTAAAGTGTGTAAAGGGTGACCTGTTGACCTCTGACAGTGCAATCACACTCATCCTTTCCAAATCATCACCTCTTTATTCAGACAAGAATTGTCCAGCAAGCAACTCACCCATAACATCTGATAAACACAAGACTGCACACACCGCCAAATAAGTACCATTCTGGCTAAGAATATTCTCAAATTAGATTCAAATAGACCTGGCGCAATCACGTCCACGACTTCACAAAAGCACACTTCTACTGTCTTCAGTTGCTTTGTGTAACAGTGTCACTGTGACACTGTCATTCCCATTGTCATAAGTGTGTGTGAAATATGTTCTCGACTGAGCTTTGCATTATTTGAACAAAAATATTACTCAAAAAAATGTATAAAAATTACACCTATATGTTGACATGGTAGAGTATAATAATAATAATAATAATAATAATAATAATAATAATAATAATAAAACTTTCTTAAAATGTTCCCCTATTTAACCATCATCTACAAAAGTATTTTTTTAGGTTACCCTTTAACATTCATATCAATGGTGTGTTTACATGTCTTCACTTTGTGTCAGCAATAGTTATATAAAAGCACACAATCAAGTTATCCTGCACAAGTAAACTAAACCAAAACCTAACAGATATAAACTGCAAGGTCCTTGAATGCAAAATAGACAAAAAAAATGTATACTTTGCTAAGGTGCATGTTACTGTAAAGCCTTGATGTTAGTGTAATTTGTAGGACAGTAGAATAATGAAGACTTTTTCTGTCCTTATTGTCCCGAACGTCTCAAAGGAAAGACATAGATAACGGTGGCAGTTTTAGTCAGTCAATTAAAAAGAGCTCTGGGGGGTTTAGAGGTTTATTCAGGCTTTACTGAGGCAATGCCAACCTCCCTCATGTCCACTGCCAAAGGGGTCCTCATGGGGTCAGATAGAAGTAGGATATGATCATGAAATTGGTCCAGTGACAGAGAGTTTGGCAAGGTTTTTTTTTTTTTTTTTTTGTGGATGGTAGAGCAAGGGAAATCTCAGGAAGTAGGGCAATGTGTGCACATGCATGTTCCGAATCTCTGTGTAGGATTTTAGGAGAGAAAGGATGAAACAGAGGTTTACCACTGGGCCAGCAGTGGAGCATCCAGCTAGTCCAGCTAGAGTTCTTAGGGCCGTTAGCCATCTGAGTGCCGGCCATGGCCTCTTTTCTGCCTGCGCAGTGCCACAAAGCCAACCAGGTCATGCGAGCGAGCGGCCGAGGTGGTTTATACATACACTGGGATATGGGCGGATCAACACGTCAGGCGGAGACAAAAAGGAGATAAATGGATGCAATATGGCACATCAAAAGCTCATCCCCTCAGCCGCGCTGACGCACCGGGAGCAGAATGAAGCGTGTGGGGTCGATTGATTGGATCACTTTCAGTCAGCATGCAGATTATATTGTTAGGTCATCAGGAGAGTAGAGACAGGTCACAGCAGGTGCCATCTGTTAAACAGAAACCTCTGGGAAGACAGAAAAGGCAAAAAGTGGCCTAACATTTAGATTGAAATGATTAGAGGGAGGAGCAGCATTACTGTAGCCAACTCATCACACACACACACACACGGTGTAGTTCTTGTTAGTAAATGAATCTAAGCTGCAACACACACACCAAAGAGAAGCAGTGGCAGGCTCTCATCTTAGCTGAGGAGCTGCCTATTCATCTGCGCATAAGAGGACAAAGCGAGCGTGCAGCACTCAGGAAATTGCAGCCACGCAATTTACAATCGTTAGGCAGAGGTGGAGGACACAGTCACATACACACTCCCACATTCTCATCAGAACTCTTACTCCATCACACACACACACACATCCATACATGCACAGTAGAACACACTGGTGCTGCTTGTTTCCCTGCCTGGGTCTTTGAACAGTTCAATGAGGACTCTTTTCAGCAAAGTGAATAGCCCCTCTGATTCCCCTCCACATGCGTGCGCATGCCTCACGCAAGTCGGCGCGTGCGCGACAGTCACGGCTCTGTGGCACATGTGTGTGCGCGCGTGGGTCCTTCATCTTTTGTGTGGGCCCAGCTGAGGGGCGAGAGCTGTTCTGCATGTGGCTCGGCCTCACAAACGAGCTGTTCAAAAGCCCCGGGGGGGACAAGCTGATCCTTCATTGCTCTTCATATTGAACCTGGGACAAGATTAACTCAACCTTAAATGCGTGGCCTTATCCACTCAAGTGCGTTACAGTTGTGATTATTCACAGAGGACAAAGTGTTAACGAGATGAGTTCAGCATTAATTTCTCTGAAGACGGCACTGCCTGCTTTGCTGCTCCCAAAATCATCAACTTTTCAGTTTATATGTTTCCAAGATAAAATGTTTTCAATTATGCATTCCATTTAGAGGATGCTTTTATCTGAAGAGCATGGCAAAGCCATAAAAGCATACTTTTAGTCTGTACCCTATCCCCCAAAATCAACCCACTAAGACAGGAAAAAAGCCTACATACAAATAAAAAGCTTTCAGTTTATTTGTCTGTCTGTTTGTTTGTTTGTTTCAGAGAAAAAAAGTTAGTTTCACTCCATTTCTTACTCCGTCCACTGCCTATATGTCTTCGCTTTAATGAAAGCCACCCTCTAGTGGAAAAGATGTGCATCACACCACCAAAAACACCATGAGCAGCAATACATGTACGTGCCTGTTGTGAATTTTAAATCTGTTTTTCCAACCTAGGTGATAATTTACCAGAATGGCCAGGTGTTCCACCTTGCCAACCACCTCAATGGCCGTGTGGGCTTTGTGGCCACCATGCCAAGCACAAGTGCCTCCATCTTCATCAACAACACCCAGCTGTCCGACACTGGGACCTACCAGTGCCTGGTCAACAACTTTCCAGACAGGGGGGGGCGAAACATCGGCGTCATTGGGCTCACAGTGTTAGGTAACTGACTGAACACCTCAATGTATTTTGTTTCCATGAAGTCTTAGTAAACAGGGAAAGAAAAATGTAGGATTTTTTTAAAGCACAGTGGGTTAAACCTGTTCCAGAATAGTAGCAATAAACTATTTTTATTAGATGATATTTTCCCTTTTTTAATGTATTCTCTGCAACGAGCAAATGAATTACTTTTGTGTTGTAAAGTGATTACCGTGACACCACCCACTCTCTTTCCATCTGCCAGTGCCCCCCTCGGTGCCAGCATGTCGAATCCAGGGAGCGCTGGATGTTGGCAGCGACATCATGCTGTTCTGCAGCTCCGAGGAAGGCATTCCCACGCCGTCCTATTCCTGGGAGAAGCTTGATGCGCTGCCCAGACTGCCGCCTAACGCCATGCAAGGTATTACAAACAAGCTGGCCGTCGGAGTTCCCTTTTGCCCCACCTTTACTGGTAAATGTCACACACGGAGCGGAGCTAAGAGTTTAGTTCCTTCATCAACCTGTCATGTGCCAGGCCCAAGTTACCACCTGCCCAAACGTTTCCCCTTTCACTGACCCAACAGTTGGTTGATGGATTGATGGATGAGGTTTGGTGAATGAGTTGCGTGTGTGTTTCAGGAAGTGAGAAAAATTTTTTGTAAAAAATGATTTTTTGATGTTTGTGTTATGTCCAGACTCATGTTGAACACCGTCTCTGCCAATTTTTGCGGATGACATGAGGTGCTAATAAATGTTTTAAATAATTATCATAAAATCAAATGTGTTTTTCAATAATTATTTAAAAATATATCTGGTCCCCACCCAGCCAGAAGATAAAACTGTTAGGCATAAAAAGCTTTTGGGAACCCATGGTCTAGTGCAGTGGTTCCCAAACTTTTCAGCTTTTGACCCACAAAATAACAGCAGCAGAGACCTGTGACCTCAGCTGTTGTCGGTTAATAAACATTGATTTCACGTCAAATAAACAAGAGCATAATAACATTATTTATTACATTATTTTTGTCCATTTTAAGTACACTAATCTTA
>JARVGW010000624.1:7243459-7262899 GCA_031762495.1 Anablepsoides rubrolineatus | reverse complement strand
TTTTAGTGAAATTATTCCAGAAAATATTTTCAGGACCCCACCTTGATGTTTCAGGACCCCACTGTGGGTCCCGACCCAAACTTTGGGAACCCCTGGTCTAGTGGACTCTCCTTTCTTTTCCAGCCCACTTACACAGTGACATAGTCTTCATCACCAGTCTGTACACTTCTGGTTAGTGGAAGCTTTTAACACAGACACTGCACTGGCTGCAGATAAAATACTTTCATACAAAAACAAACTCGTAAATTCAGGTGAGCTTCAAGAGCTTTTGATACCGTAATGACATTTTGTATGGATGTATCCCTAATTTTCAGCATTAATCCTTTTAGAAATGTTCACCTTTTGGGTTAGGATTAACTATTATTGAAGTAACATCCATATTATTGCTCATATTTTTTGTGTTTATCTTAAGTCTGACTATAATTAACTGAACTCTCCAACTTTAAACAAAGGTTGCAGGACTTAGATCTGTGACATCTAGCATTTCATGAGCAGATAAAAAGAACTGACTGTTGAACAACATGGCTGTAATCTATTAGAAATTTTGAGCACATTTAAAATAATCCCAGTACAGTACACCTGTGTAATCCAACCCATCCACCTCTTGTTATCTGCAGCCTTTGTTTGACTGCACAGCTTCTATTAGCTGGTGTACAGCTCCCTCTGTTGGTGTGTGTGAAGTTTTGATTTTTATTCTTGACAGAAAGAACAAATTCTATTTACCTGTTGTTAGCAGCTGATGTTTTTAGTTGATGATATAGTAACTTTAAATACTCTGTGTGTGTGTTTGTGTGTGTCCACCAGACCAGATGCAGGGGACTGTAGCCCTGAGAAATATCAGCACCAGCACTTCAGGACTCTACCAGTGCACCTCCAGCAACGCTATTGGCAAGAGCACGTGTGTGCTGAATGTGCAGGTTGTAGCACGTAAGTAAACTAGAACACTAGTTGTTTGGTTTGAGTGGGAAAGTAGTTTTAAGTGAGGACTTACTGTGTTTGATTACATCACCTGAGACTGACATCAAGTATTAATCAGTTATATATGCTTATCCAATAATGGCTTCTCAGACTTTCATCTTCTTGAAATAATTTGCTTTCCTTTGCAACTAGTTTTTTTTTTGGTAGCATAAATGCACTTAATTTTTTTGTCTTTTTTTCCTGGCTCACCCTTTCTGAAGTGTCCCTTCTATTAATAAAGAACCAATCAGAAGCTGTTGTGATCAGGGAATTGCAACCTGCGACTCTTGGCCAACATGCAGCTCTTGGGTTCCTCTGCAACGACTTTTTGGACTTTTAACCAAAATGGCCAAGGAAATAATATTTATATTTAAAACTACAGTGAGAAAAAAAAACAGTTGTACCATACCACTGCTATTATCCTGCTTTCAGCAATATCTCAATACAGTTATTGCAACAATAAACAAGCATATCATTCAGTTAATCAGTTAATTACTTTTTAAATTCAACTTTAAGCCTATACATTGCAATCTTTCTCTGAAATCTGTTGTGCAGTTTTTCAAACATTTTTGTCTTATGAGTTATGAAAATCAGGTGTTTTGCAAAAAAAATGACGTCATTTTGAAAATATTAAGAATTAGAAGTAAAAGTTTGGTGAGTTTGACTGGAGTTTCTAAGTGGACGTACAGTATGCTGAAGTAGTTAGCTCAAAGCTTTTGAAAATTTTAAATTTGAAGAAAATCTAATTTATTTCAAGGCCTTTTAGACCTGTGTGAATGAAGCCTTATATTTCATTTGCATACACATCAGAATTTTCTTATTTTGTCTCTCCATCTTGCAGCCCAGCCACAGAGTGTTGGTCTAATAGCAGGAACAATCGCTACAGGAATCCTCGCTGTCATTATCTGCTCCCTGTTAGTGGTGGTCACTCTCTTCTACTGGAAGAACAAAAACAAATACGAGGAGGAGGAGATCCCCAATGAAATCAGGTTGGAATTTGTTTTTTTCTGTGATGAACACTATCAGGTTAACCTAATAATCATTCTGTTATGTTAATATTCATATAAAGTACTTTTCTATTTGATATGTGAAGTGAACACATGTTATTAACAAGTATTGTATGTTTTACTAGAAAGTGAGACCAGTGATTTTTTTTTATCATCATGAAAATGAACGTTTTATTTAGCACATCTGTTATAATCCTGCATTTTTTCACTCTGATAATTATGTTCTTAGAAGTTTAAACTGTAAAAGAGTAACATGTCGTGTCTTCTAAAAATCAAAAACAAGAATACAAGAATGTGTTTTCTGTTAGAGCTGTCATCACAAAGACTCCGTGGTCCAGTAAATTAGATTTCAAGTTTGGAGGACTCGCAGTAATTGAATCTCCTGGCAGCTTTTTATTTCATCATCACAAACCAATTTGTCTTTTCAGACAGTCTGTGTACTTCTGTCTGTTAGGTTCCAATTTCACCCTGTAATTATTTAAAGATTTATCTTGTGGAAAATTATATTATATTATATATTTGTTTTTTTTGTTTTGTTTTGTTTTTTTGACTCAGATCACATTAAATCATTTTGGCGAAACTATTTTTTACATTTTGGTACCACCCTTTAACCATGCTGAACATGGAATAAAATTAAGAGCAACAAAAAAATCAACTAGAAGCCTCTTTTGGACATAGAAATAACATATTGGTAACAAGAAAAAACAAATACTCTGTGGATAACTTATCCTTGGCTTATACATAACTTAACTTCTAACATATGTAATATACTCCAAAGTGTTGGCAATTTTCTAAATCCACATAAGTTTTCTAAAACTTTAAAGGTCTTTACTTCAGTATTCTACTAAAAACACTGTTCAGGTTTTGGCTTTGGTGCCACCCAAAGATTTCAAATCAAGGCTAAAATATGCTAATAAAACATACACAAAGCCAAGATAAATTCTAGATTTGTTTGATACACATAATTATGCTAAGAATTTTAACTGTGGATGATTGTCTAAAATAAATGACATTTGCTTTGATGTGTCTCGTCAACAGAGAAGACGATTTGCCTCCAAAGCGGTCTTCATCAGTGAAGGCTTTCCACGCGGATGCCTCCTCCTCGGAGAACGACACACTGACATCTACGAACACATACAACAGTCGCTACTGGCACAACCCCAAAACCAACTATGACACCAACTCCTACACGCGCTACAACGGAGACACTCGTCAGACCTTCACAGCTGCCGCCGCCCACGGCGGGCACGGCCACGGACACACCCAGAACCCAGCGCAGGGACACAGCCCCGCCGTCACGGCCCCGGGCTCCACCCCGCTGTCCCGCCACGCGCCGCCCACAACGGCGACGGCGACATCGTTTGCCAATGGCAGCCACACGCTGCCCCCACCCAAGACTCTGGTGGTCACAACGAACACTGCCCCGTCCCCTCCTGCCATGGTGCGCAGCAACGGCACCGTGGGCCTCAAACCGGTGGTGACGTCCGCGCTCGGGCACCACACGCACTCCTACGCAGTCAGCCAAGCGACTCTGGAGCGGATGGGGGCGGTGCCGGTCATGGTGCCTGCCCAGAGCAGAGCAGGCTCACTTGTTTGAAACCTAGATTGAAGAAGACAATAAAAACCTGGCTGAATTTGGGCTGAAGCAGCCCGGCTACCCTTTACAGCTGTGTCTTTATGTGTGTGTCGGCATTTTTATTAAAGAAAGAAAGAAACTGGGATTCTAAAGTGCAGAGTTCATTTAATGCCAATTCTTCAATAGACTGGATGATTTTTTTTTATTTTTATTTTTTGGAGACGAACATATAGTTACATGAATTCCCTTCGTTTGAAGGATTTCTTTTGGTGGGGGACGTGGGAAGTGGTTTTCCCACCTGGATTATTTCACAAAGCTGAAGTAAGAAATAACCCAATAAAACCTGAAATCTCAGATTTTTATTCAGGGCTGGATCTTTGTGATGGTGTGTGTATTTTTGTTAGGTTTTTTTTTGGACTCAAAGCAGGAACAGTCACCTTCCTCAGTGTCCATCTGCATGGTCTGACAGAAGTAAGCTTGGACTCCCACATTAATGCATGTGTCCTTTTATTTTCGGGCGGGCGGGGGGGTCCGTTTTATTTCACACAAGTTCATTTCACTCCTGAATTTTCAATGACAGCAATAGTTACGATGACAGAGAAGTGAATGTTCAAAGATATGCTTAGAGTAACCAAAATCATTTAAAGTTTAATAATGACGTGACGGTGGTGGAAATGGCCTTATACGAGTTTAGAGCTGAAAGAAAGTTTTTAAGTTGTTTTTATGGTTGTAGTAGATTTTCTTTATAAGCTTTAGTGAATGCAAACATTGACATCATGTCCAAGCACTTTTGAAGCAAATTTTAATTAAAACATTTGTCTCGTGATTACCAATTTTATACTAATAAAATATGTTACACTTGTGTTGCTATTTAAAATGACAGTTCAGATCTTCTCAAGTGGGTTTCTGTGAAGCAGGGTTATGGACAAAATAACTTTTTACATTGTTTTCCCAGCAGTAAATGACAAGAATTAGGGTAAATTTTAGTCATGTACATTTTTTACAATATATGTTACAAAGTGCTTTACACCAAATAAAATGCAGTAAACAAGTAATAGATGATTAAGCAACAATTGATTTAAAAGACTGATAGAAACAATGAAATACTGCAAAAGTACTGCATAGCGGTAGCATATACTGTATGAACCCTGCACTTACGCAAAACACCGATGCACAAGAACTCACCAGAATGGATGTTTTTGTTTGAATGAATGAATGAATGAATGAATGAATGAATGAATAAATAAATAAATAAATAAACAATACAAAAGCAATATTATAATTTGAAGAGGTAGGTTTTATGTCCCATTGTGTTTTAAGATGAGAAAGAAACAATTAGAATCTACACGGGGTAAAAGAAGATAAAATTTCACTGGTGTTTGTTTTGCTGTTTGGCTGTCTGGACACTTATTGGTGAGATCTTTTTTTAAATGGTGGTTCTTGTTTTTTTCTGTAAGATCTTGTTTTCTTGGATCTGTGTTGTGCTTCTGAACTGTGCTTCACAACTTTATGTTTTTTTATTTACAATGCATCTATAATAATAATAATTTCTGACATAAAGCAACATTGGAAAACGCTGTCTTTGCTGGTCAAAGGCAACATTATTTAGACAAGTCTTTAAATTGTTTGATCGTATCCCAAAGCAGGCCCCTCTGTTGTGAAATCATCAAAGAAGCATCAACTGGTTGAACTACAATACACATCTCTTGTGTAATTTATCTTTGGCCATTTTTACATTATACTTTTTTGGCATGTACATTATGGCAAAAAAAATAAAAAATCATGAATCACTTCATTTTAGACAGTTTGAAAATCCTCATTATACATTGATTTTCACATTTTGTAGGATACCAGCAACATTCTAGAAATAAGTGTGCCAAAGTACCCCCCATGTATGGACACCTTTAACCATTGAATCACAAAGACTTCAATAAACCTGTTAGCTACTCTTGTAATAGGGTATTACACATTTCAAATGTTTTACAATCAACTGCAAGGATCAAAAACCTTCAATTGAAAAACTTGGCTTGCGTGGTTAAACATTGTTTTTGCAATCCGATTGTGCAGACTAAAATCTAATAGTTTTGGCAAACAGTCCTTAAATCTAACATTTTTTAGCATTTAGTGACCTGATCCTAATAACTGAATTTCTCTTAGATTCAAGGTAAGATGTGTTTATTCCTTTTGCTGTTACATGGAGGTCTAAAGTTATATCTAGTAAGCCAAACCAAGAATACAGGACCACCTGCATTATATTCTATAAATAGCATCACATAAATGCCAGCAAAGAGCAATGAAACACATTTCCTGAATCTGAGCTGACATCAGCAGAAATTTGCTGGTTCTACCTGAGAAAACATGGCTCTTCAGAACACTCCAACAAATGTATCTACACATATCTGATGCTTTTGTTGTCCCTTCTATCTAGATAAGCCTGAACTGCAGTTGTTAGGATATCACAAACTTGAATTAACACTTAAATAATGGAATAAAATCCCGTATTACTGTACAGAACAGCTCATTGATTTGTAGCATCAAAGCAAATAACTAAAACAAGCTGCACAGCAATAATGGTTAAAATGCAGTTTGTCTTACATTGTGACTTACAACACATTGTCTTTACACTAAAAAAAAGGATATATTAGATTAAATTAAACAAATTATGTCAACTGGTTCTACTCAGCTGAGTTGAGTAAATGTTTTCTTTTATTTACTTTAAAAGTAAATGTTAAATATATGTGTTATATTAATCAGATCTGTCGAGTGGAACCAGTTGGCATAATGTGTTTAATTAAAGCCAATACATCAGTGTTTTTGAGTGTATGCTTCACAATTACACACGGATGTTTTAAATACAGGATCAGTAAAAAAAAATCTGATATTTTTCAACCCTGGCAGCTCAGACAGATGAGGAAATGAGTCACTTTTGATTGCAAACTTTTGGACTTTAAAACAAATGGGAAAACCCCCTTTAGGCTCATATATTATGTCCTGCTGGCTCAGGACTCAGTGCAATCTGTACAATGGTTTTACTTAAATATATGAGGAGTTTTGAGGATGAAAAAGGGCAGTTACAACTACACGGCTGACTCATTATACACAACTTTATATCCTGTCCATTTCAGGCACAAACACAGTAATTTTATTATTCTTACCTTTTTTTTTTAACTTTTCCACTGAATCCCATCAAAAGATCTGAACTATCATTTTAAGGGGATAAAAATCTTGGGTTTTCAGGATGAGAGAGAAAGAAAACAAAAAAAGGTTACCATTCCTCTCCCGATTTAATGACCCTGCTGATTGATTTGATCATATCTGTCTACATTTTTTGCAGTTTTTGTTTCATTTTTTAATTTTTTTTTCTCACCTGTGTCACACGGGTGCTGCTTTGAGAAAACCAAGATGAAAGATGTCTTACTTCATATACTGTATTGCTTTACAAAAAGAGAATTTTATATATTTTTTTCTTCACAAATGCTAACATCTTCTGTTTTCTACTGTATATATTACAACAGTAGACTAGATAGTGATTTAAATAAATTGTGTCACATGTCTTATAGACACGTTACAAATAACATGTTTTGATTTTTAAACTGTTTTGTGTCACATTAGACCAAAAGCTGGATTGAACTCTGCTGAATTTGATTTCTTTGTCTTACCTAAAGTGTTTCTAACATGAATTGGCCAAATGTTTTACTATTAAATTGACACCTTTGCTGTGCGTGATAAAAATGTGTTTCTGACCTTTTTGTATTTGTATTTTATTCAAATCAGTCTGAACTGTAACTGTTCCCAAATCTAGCAGTTTTCATCTTTTTTTTTTTGTGCCTGAATGCACATTTGTTTCTAACTGTTTGTTTTTAGCTCTGACACTATTTGACGCAACAATTCTATGTACTACATCACTGGAAAGAGTATCTGTATGTAAATCCTCTTTTTGTAAAATATTTGAATAAAATGTCCTGTTTAGCATTGAAATTAAACTGATACAAGTTTTAACTGGGTCAAGTTCTGGCTTAAACAGTTCATGCTTATTAAACAATTTCAAATGGGTTATTTTACGTTTTTATAACAGTTCCTCTCGTAAATTTACTTGTTTTGTGTAAATAATAGTCATTGACTGCCTATTTAAAGTTTAGAACAGTGTCTTAATTAAACTTGTTAACATATAAATATAATTTATTGACTTCAGATTATGTGCTGCAAACACTGTCCTGTCTTGTGTTAGGACAAAATTAATCTTCATTTTCAAGATTAGTGATATGAATTGTTACACTTCCCCCTTTAGCTGGCTTCCTTAAATCAGTGTTTCCCAACCCTGGTTCTCAAGGCACACTGTCCTGCATGTTTTAGAAGTTTCTCTGCTTTAAAACACCTGCTTCAGATGATTGCAGTTCAACAAAGGCCTGTTAATCAGTTATCAATTGAAATCAGCTGTGCTGAAGCAGGGAGACATCTACAACAACCCAGGCAGTGTGCCTTGAGGACCAGGGTTGAAAAACACTGCCTTAAACCATACCCAAAAACAGTCAATTCCACCAATCACAGTTTACCCAAATTACACCCACACGCTAGAACAGGCATGTCCAACTCCGGTCCTCAAAGGCCGGTCTTCTGCAAGTTTTAGATTTGTCCCTGCTTCAACACAGCTGATTATAATAGATGATTTATCTTCTCAGTTTGTCATCAAGGTCTTTATCATAGATAAAGACTAGATAAGTCATACACGCTGTTGGCCAATGGAGACCGACGTCCTCACACCACGGCCATCTTGGGACGAGGAGCTGGCCCACTCTTAACATGAATGTGTGTGGTGGTAATGTAACAGCTGCAACAGTGCCTGCAGTTCTGTTTATCACCCTGAGGGGGCAGTCATTTCCCTGGCCATCCCACTCAATCACTATATATGTGGTGGTAACATAATTATTATATGAATGTCCATTATAAGTATGCCATTTTATAACATGTCTCACCTTTACAACCAAAAAAAAAAAGTTTCAAAATCCGATCAAAATTGACCAAGTTATGGTTATTTAAATAGTAAATACACCACACATATTCATATTAAGAGTGGCCGGAGACTCCGCTATGACTTATCTAGTCTTTATATATCTATGGTCTTCATGGCCCACTAATTAAGCACTCCTTAGATTCAGCTGTGTTGAAACAGGGCAGCACCTCAAACATGCAAAACACCGGCCCTTAAGGACTGACTTTGGACACCACTTCTCTAGAAACTCCCACTTAGTGACAGCATAGACCCTTACTTGTTTTGTCTTTGTTGCCTTTTTGAAAAGACAGAAAATACATGATTATTGTACAAAGCCTAAGATGCTTCCCTGTAGACCTTTGATTTCTAGAGATGCTGCATAAAGTTTAAAATATCTTACTTATGGTACTTTAGAAGTATTAATGAAGCATCCTCATTTAGAATATAGTCAAGCTAATAAAACTCTTCTTAATATAAATTGCTTAAATATCACAAACTACTCTAAAAATGAAAAGTAGCATCTTCTTTTACATTACATGAACATATTAACATAAACACTCAAAGTATACAACAAAATGTACTTAATGCTAAAAATGTGGATTTTGCAGGATATATCCCCTTCACATAGGAGAGGACCTAAGATGCAGCCTTAGGGAACCATAAATGTGATTTAACTCCAATGAAGAGTTGCCAATTGGCACAAAGAAGTCCTTGTCCTTTAAATGAGACTCAAACCAGGCAAGTATTGTACCAGAAAGTCTGATGTAACTCTCTAGGTGCTCTAGTAATATACCATGACCAACAGTGTTAAATGCTGCACTAAGGTCTAGTATAGCATTATTGTTCTAGGGTGATGCCATTTATGAATGTTCAATTGTTGCTGCTGGCTGTAAAGACATGCAATGTTTTAAACACATCAAACACTTCTGAATTTTTTCAAGACAAACTGCAAAAGTGATACAGCTTCCAAGTGAACAGTGATATTACAGTTCCTGATTCAGAAGGGAACACTGAAAATGATGCTGCCAAGTGAACCACTAGAGGGCATCGTTCACACACTCATTCCACTTCTTTTGGAGGAAACAAATCACTAATTCAGTCACATTTCAGCACACTAGTTTTAAGCAGTAAATTCAGAGCCATTCATTATAAAAAGTCAAATGGTCCCCAATGGTAATGTACTGGACATTAATGAACCTATTCAGATTCAGTTAAATTGAAGGGAAATAACTTACAGCTGGCAGAGCATGTGTCTCGGTGCAGTCCTAATCACTACATTTGAATTTCAGTAATCTTTAGTGTTTCATTTCTAATTCAAATTCACATCAGTATTCTTTGTTTTACCTCTGCCATTAAAGTTTAAATAAGAAACAGGAGTGACCTCTAAACGGCCATAATGAAACAAGGGCAAAGAGCTATTTTAGTCCTCATTGTGTGTGTTTGTGTGTGTGTGTGTGTGTGTGTGTGTGCGTGTGTGTGTGTGGGAGTGTTAACAGGTTTTTCCTACAACGTGGGGATTTTTTTTACCAAAAAAAGCAGCCTCGTGGGAACTGAAGTGAATTGTTAGGACCAATGCCAGGTCCCCACGGGTCCAAAGTCAATGGAATATATATATATATACTGTATATATGAGACTGTAGGAGAACTGAACTCATACAATTATCACTTTTTTCCCGTGATATTATGACCTTTTCCTTAGGATATCAGTTTTTTCTCATATTATTATGTTTTTTTTTCTCCTAATATTGTGATTTTAAAAAAAATCATATTATGACTTTATTATCATAATAAAAAAGTTTTAAAAATATCTTTGTGTGGTCCTAATTCCATCATCCAAAACAGCTACAGTGTAACTGTAACTGTATGATTTTGGCACATAAAACAACAGCTGCTCTTCACTTCTTAAGTAATGTTTTTCAAGGTTTTTCCTTTTTTTCTGTATTGCTGTGAGTCCTGCTTAGTTTAAACTTTCACACATTTGATTTGTGTTTAAAACATTAGCATACTATCAATCTTTTTTTCATGTTCTCCTAATCATTTTAATTTGTTCATGCTTCTAAAACTGAAATCTTCCACGAACCAACGATTCCTTATAAAATCTCATTATCTAAAAATAAGTTTATGTGAAATTCTGTAACATTTCTTTTCTTTTAAATTGCTCTTTTGTATTTAAAAGTTATGTTTTAGTTCTATTGTTCTTTATAATTCATTTCTAAACAGTCTTATTTAAATGTCAATTTGTAAACGTATTATGCTAATTTATGCAGTGAGGACACAAGTTTTCTTCTGATGTTTTCTTCGTGAAACATCTTGTGCTTTTAGAGTCTGTTAAATCCCCCTGAGCGTCCCCTGCAGCCAGAAGTGGAGGTTGAGCTTTTTTATTGGCAGTTTTGCCAAAAGCTCTTTCTGCCCGTCCAGACATTAACTTGATCTCTACTATTTCTGCCGCTTAAACATTTTTAATAATTTAATTTTTAGTATGCATCATTTCAGTCAAGATGATTGTTGGGAAAAGATTAAAATAACCAAATAACAGATAAAGCATTGAAATGTGTGTCCTGATGATGACAACAAGTCACGACTTATTACAAACTGAAACGTTCATCAGAGGTGACTAAACTTGTGCTTGTCATTGTATGGTTTCTCTCTCTGTGCCTTTTTCCCGCTCATTTATTTACATAATTACATTTTTAATGACATCCCTAAAAAAAAAATAATAAAAAAGTAGAATGTTTGCACATCCATATAAGTCAATTTCACAAAAATAAGTAAATAAATACAGATTTCACCCTCAAGGCAAAATGATAGAAATTATACAATTACAATACAACACATAAACAAACAACATTCCATATTTGATTTACATTTAAATAAAAAGGACAGAAGCAAATTATCCTCATTCATTGACTGACAGAATGATGCATTATTATTTGGAATAACAAAATAGAGAAAATAAAATTAGCCTGTGGAAGTGCAAATGTATCTTTGTGATGGCCCATGAATTAATTCAGGCTGATAGAAACACATTAATAGGTGGGAATAGGAAAATAAATGAAAACAAATCACATATTTATTTGCCAGAGGGGAACACAGGTCATACAGTTTTTGACGTCTCTAGTTTTCAGTCGGAGCAAACAATGTTTGTGGGACATCTCTTTGATCAGCCAATAGGTGGCCTTATTCAAATTATTGTCTCCTCCTCTGTTGTCTGCAGAGCTGCTGATCAATGCTATCTTTGTATTGTGATATTATTTTTAATTTAAACATTTTGTATGAAATAACATACAAAGGTTTTATAATATGTAGCAAAAAAGACAAGACACCAATCTTCCTGACGACAACGGTAGCTTTAAAGAATGCCCATGTTTTTTATGACGTCATCTTTCAGCAACTATTTTATCTAAAAGTCATTCTGACAAGACAGTCACAGACAACACCGACATGAAACATCACAGCTACAGCTGAGGACCACTAATCAACAATACCTGAGCTCTATGTGGTATTTTGTGCATCCTCTTATAAACACAGAAAAAGAGAGTTTTACTCATTGTTGAGCTGTTGTAAGTATAGCTGCTGTTTTGAATTCTGAACTCTTCCACTTTCCAACAGAGAATTGTCATGCATAATCACCATGCATTATGGTAGATATAACTTTACAGTCAATGCAGGCTTTAAACCAGCTTATTTTGAGACAACAGAGCTATTCAACTATACAGCTCAGGGGCCGGACAAGTATTATCTTTCATCTTTTAAATTTGTTTATGTTGTTACATTTAATCATGAATTTAAAGTTTACAATTGATATAAAATCATTTTTATACAAAAATAAGGTAATTGGCCTTGAGTTTGACACGTGGTGTAGTGAAACATAGTAATGTTTGCGCTGAAAAATTCAAAAATACCAAAACTATATGCTGCAAGATCTCAAATCCCCATTTCAGACTAACTTGAATAAGGCAACACAATGAAAAGGAAAAAAATGAAGAAAAATAAACTGATTTCAGGTATTTCATTTCAAAGAGCAAAGCAAAATACACCATCATTTTGCTTTCAACAAACAAATACTATCATTACAGCACAGATGGAAAACAAAATGTGGGGAGCAAAAGATACAAAATAAAGAAAAAAAATAAATCCTCGGTTTGTCTGAGCGCATTTCTGTTCTCTAGCCTCATCACAGCGGTTCAATAGATGTTGTTAACCCTGAAAGTCTGAGGTCAGAGTGGTCCATCTGAAGACGAATCAATAGAGAATGAGAAGATACAGGCAAGATCAGCACAGTGACGGAGGTTAAAGTTTAAAGGAAAAGAAAGACTCCAAAATAATCATTTTACTGCTGATCAAGGCTGGACTGGTGAATTTAGTTTTCTGACCAAAAGATATTGGTTTTAAAACCTATAAGCATAATCTGCACTTCCTTTTAAATCAACCAAACTTTATGACAGGTATATATAACATTTGCAGACGACCAGTGTAAATGACAGTAGGTATATGTAATATACCACAGTCAAAGAAAATAGCCAACGGATGGGATTTGAAGTGGTAAATCTATAAGGCCTGACATTTAATTTTCTGCTAGAATTAGTCTGGGATAGCTTTAACCTTTCAAGAGCACTTTTTAATCACTTTTCTTCACACAGGACAAGGAGAATGGCGTAAAGTGACATGTTGCTTTAAATATTTAGACAAGAATTTGATATAAAATGAAATAGAAAAACGGCTCATTTTGAGCCTAAGATAGAACAGTGTAGTCACAATAAATAAATAAAAAAACGGAACATTTAATCACAAACCAACACAACCAGCAAATGAAGATGCCAAAGAGTAAAATGTTAATTTTACACTCAATTGGCTTCATTTTAAGAAAACCGTAAATGTTTTACTTTACTAACCTCGGCATTTTTTTAAACAATCAAACTGAGATGCAAAAAAGAATGCCAGCATTTGGACATTACCACAGACTGATCGAAGAACATGCAGATTTATTTAACATATGCTTCAATTCGTCAAGTTTTTGTTTGCATAGAAAAACTGTCAAGATGCATCAACACGAGTGGCAGAATTTGAAACACTCTTACACTCCCTCAGCTTTTTCTGGCCTCAGCTGTTCTCCTATAACTCACTGGAAGCTGCAACAACTCCAGTGAGCAAAAAAAGGAATACACAATATGGACGGTGTTAGCATTTCAGGTAATTAAAGCATCACACAACCTGCTCAGGGATAAAGCATTGTTTGAAAAAAAGCCAAAACTGTGTGCAGGCATTTAACACGAGAATGAAGTTCTGTGAAACTAGGTATATTGGTGTGTAAACACACAGAGATAATTAGAAATGAGAGTCTGGAGGCCAAAGAGGAAGATAGAGACGAAGGTTGCAGGCACCACTGTGACTTTAGTGTTTGTTATCCCTGAGGAATAGTTGGAGGATAGAGTTGCCTGAGTTGGTGTGATCAATCTGCTCATCCTGGTTCTTTTTTTTTTTTTTTTGTCACTATAGACCCATCTGTGAAAGTATGACTGACAGTGAAACACCATTGCATCTGGTAGTTGAACAGCAATATAATAAAATGCATTAAGAAATAATGCAAATTGTTTGCTCCACATGCAAACTTTGCACAAACCTCATTTATCCTTGCCTTTGGGATGTTTTTTAATAACATTTTGAACATTCTTATTTTCTGCAACATTTCCCATTTTCAGCCTTGTATATTACAATTACTGAAATGACTATTCATTACATTGTACTTTCTTATGATGTTAATAAATCTGGCATACAACATATTAGGCTCTAAAGTCATTTTTTAACCATCCATCATCAACCTGTTCTTCTTTTCAGTGTCACTGGTGCTCATGTCCTGCAGTCATTGTGCAAAAGGTGGGGTACACTCTGGAGAGGTTACAAGTCCATCACAAGCCCACCATTCACTCTCTCACTCACACTTAGGGACAATTTAGAGTTACCAACAAAAAAAAAAAAGCCTAACACACATTTTTGGTGTATGGGAGGAAACCAGAGTATCAAACTCTATCCAGTTCTCCAGCCAGGATTTGATCCAACGACCTTCTTACTGAGAAGCAACAGCTCTACCAACTGAGCAACCATGTTGCTACGACATTATCTTTTTTTTAAATCAAATAATAGGAATATGTCTCTCTCCATAAATCATGGTTCAAATTGAAAGTCTTTTACCGATTTTTCCAGGGAATAAAGGAGATCTTTTGAAGAGTTTGAGATTGTAGCAAAAGGAGAAAATAAGAGCAAAATGAGAAAGGAGGAATCCAAATGACTGTAATTTGTTTCACCTGAAACCCTGCATTTCCTGGAAGCCACATTTCATTTGAAATCTAACAATGTATCCGGGAGGCTGGATAAAAGAGGCAGTGGATGTGAATATGTGGCGGGGAGAGATGCATGCATGAAATAATGACAATGATTTCCAAAGAAATTACTGTGAGTGCAAAGAGTCGTGTCTTTCCGAGCTGCGAGGTGAGCCCTGTCCATCTGCTGCCTCTGCTGATGCTGGGTGCTTTCAAAGAAAATGGAGCAGGTGTGCAGCATTACATGCAGTTGTTGTTCTCACTGAGAGACCGTGGTGCCTAATGAGGGGCCTCATTGATCCATTAGAACACTTCAGCTCAGCTCAGTACCTCTGGATTTTAATGTTCTGTAAGGGAATGACTTTTATTTCCTGCTTCATGACCCTGAATAAAACAGCAGAATATTTCTCCGAGGTAAATGTACCTTACCAAAATGGGAATTTCATATATTTATGACCATACAGAATTCCCTAAAAAACAATGCATGCCTTTCTGTTTCTATGAGAGCATGCAATAAAGTCATTTCATCAAAAGTAGCACACGTCTCAGGTTTTCTTTTGAACTGCACTTTCCTCACAAAATGCGATGACACTCAGTTTTATTTAACCATGAAGCTTGATGAGTCCAATCAACAAGCATGCTTTTAGATTTAAATGAAACAGAGGTTGGGGTTTTTGGAATTAAACCTCTTAAAAACAAACTTTGCAGCCTTTTACTTACTCTGGATGGCATTAAGCTAGCCTCTAATACTAGTATAAGAAATCTTAGTGTTATTTTATTAATCAAGACATATCAATAAATTCTCAGCACAATATTAGGAAATGATCCAGAAAGGTTAGTACATGCACAAGTCATAGGCAGATTATTGTAATTATTTCTTATGTGGGTTTTAAAAGTAATTTTAAAATTGATGTCATCTTTTTATATAAAACAAAACAAAATAAAACTAAAAAACTAAAAACATAAAAGCAAATAAATACTACAAATACAACAACAGATAAAAAAAATCATAAAGCATGAACATAACTCGTGCATTAGTTCATTCCAAATTGGAATTTTATTTTAAAAGATGAATAAATGTTTAAGTATCAGAGTGTTCTGGTAATTTACTCTATGAATGTGTTCTTCTAATTAACACCACCTTTTCTCCAAGTTTAGTTTTAACCCATTTCAAACAAAACAGTGAAATCTGAATTGTCCATAACATGTCAATTCAGTCAGAATGAAACTATTTCTCCAGACTTTGGTTAATGAAAGTGTTATCTACAACAAGTTAGATGTTCTTTTATGAACTTAAAAAAATGCTTACTTTAAACATGTTCATTCTAATATAAAAACTGGTTAAAAAATCATAAAGCAAGAAAAAAAATGTGCACTTGTTTGTCCTCATATCACTGGTTTTATCCTTATATTATCAAATTGTAAACAAAATTTGTGACCAGCTTCCAACTGTCACATGCATTTGTTCACCTACAGAAATATCCATACCGATGGTTAAACATTAACCGAGCTCTATGTGATTTTTCCTGCATAGAAACAGCAGGAAATATCACATAGAGCAGCTGAAAACAGATTATTTTGAAAGTTGCCAGCTACTTTTGAACCCTGTGCAGCTCCACCTGAGGTGGGATGCTGTCATTTAGGGAAATGCTTGACATGCATTATGGGAGATGTAGTTTATATGCTGGCATTAAAGCGGTTTATTTTAATGTGGCCCGCAGGCCTTTAGTTTGACACATACGTGATGGATTTGCACTCAGATTTGTTGAGTGAAATGTGCAAAATGTAACTATTGTTTTGAACGTCGAGGTCAGTCTTTATAAAGCTCCATTCCCTGCTTGATTTATTTTTGATGTCAGTTTTGTTCCCCCTTTTTTTCCCTTCAGCAGCAGATTCACTTCTATTTTCACCAATATATTGTCAGAGAGTTGTCTGATTCACAGAATTTGTTTTCACAAAAAGTCAGCCTAATTCAGTCATTTGACTCAAGCTTTCTCATTGTTTTGGAGGACTCAGCCTAATGCTTTGTTTACATTGACCGTGTACCCACATTTCAGAATTGCCTATCAATATATCTGGAAAACCGCTGAAGCAAACTCTTTCAAACTGCTGCATTTGACATAATTCAGAATAACCTTTTTTTATGCTTAATTTCACTTTGTAATGTGTACCATGCTTTGAACATAAGGTCTTTAGGAAATGTAATAAATGAATAGTATAAGTCAGGTCATTTGAATGAGGTGTTATTTGTTTGATGGATTGATCCCACTGAGCCACAGTTGACTCCTGCCTTCACCTTCATGCATCAAATTAAAGTGTTTGTCAGGACTGAACTCCCTGGAAGACGTCTCCACAACCTCAGTTAACCTTGATTTATTCACGACACGCTCTTCAACACACCAATTTCACAACGGATTGCCATAATGTGCGCAGCGGCTCATTGAGCTCAGCTATTAATGAGCGGCAGCTTCAGGTCTGTGCTTGGCCAAAGGGGGGGAAAAAAAGAAAAAAAAAGTGCGCAGTGGGGAACAGCAGAGGGCAGCGCAGGCCAGAGGATGGGCGCACAGGCGAACAGCCTGCTGGATGGAGCGATCCTGAGTCCAGTCCAACATTTCTGCTTGTTGTTGTTGCTGCTGCTGTTGGTGGACGAGCTGGTTCTTTTGGAGCATTATTTTCTGATTCCACCTCATTAACCTTCCAGGAGGACATAATTTCCCGCGGACGCAGAACCTCGGCAGGACATCAAGTTTTCTTGTGGAGCTTGGAGCTGTTGGAGCTACAGAGAGAGGACGCCATGCAGTGTCACTTGTGGATACACGCCGTTTGGATCCCCTGCGTCACGGTCCTCTTCGCATTTCAAGGCAAGATGATAAATGAGCTCCTTTCTTTCCTTTGAGTGTAAAAAAAAAGAAATAAATAAACAAGGCGACAACTCCTTCAGTCAGTGCAGAAAACTGTTCTCATGCGTTTTGGAGTCACGTCTTAATTGGATCAGGTGCTGTGTGGCGCATCTCGGGTGCGCATGTTTCACACGTGCTTGAAATGTGAAATTGTCCCACTCTGGAACTCAGATAAGATCAGACTAAATAGATGCAAATGTTTGCAGCTTGGATATGAAGGGGAGATATGCTGATGCGTTTCTTGGGAGATTTACTGATATAAACAGCAGTTTTAAAGTGAAAGTTTTCTGCTGCGTCTTTGGACAACTTTTATTGTGCGTCAAAAGTTGACAGTATGTTGTCTTTAAAGTTGCTTTACTTTAATTTTCATTTAGAGAGTTATTATTATTGTTTTATTCTATTTTATTTTTGCAAGGAAGTTTATCCAAAAGTTGGTTTCAGCCGTTCTCAAAAACAGAACTACATAGGCCTCTCTCAGTTTATTAGCATTTATTTCTAAATAGTTTATAGGTCATATATTTCCATCAGCAAAACACCATATTTTCTGGAGAATTTTAGTAATGCACCATAAAACTGTCAAAAAAAGTGCCAAAACATGATGAATGCTCCTAAATGTCACACAGTAGATATAAAAAGTCTACGCACTCGTCTTGTTAAAATGTCAGGGTTTTGTGATGGAAAAAAATGAAACTGTCAGAACTCATTTCAAACCCTTTTTCACCTTTATTGAAACATGTCCTACACCAAGAATATGGGGAAAAAAGTGAAAAGCTGGTTGCATAAATGTTCACACCCTGAAACTGTAGTTATAGACTTCAAATCATTTTATCGGGAATTACACATACAAACATTTACTCTTCCTTAATTAAATTCTTCAAATAGGCCTTATAGACTGTGGAGCTACGTAGACCTCTTCATATCATCACATATTTATTATCAAATTTCAGGATTTCAGTTCAGGACATTGTAAATCATTAATTATACTGTGGTGAAGAAAAGCAAACCCACAGCATGATGCTACCACCAAGTTTGAATGTTCTTTTGGTAATACAGTCTTGTTTCTACGCCAAATATACCTTTGGGAATTGGGAAAACAAAATCCCCCTCCAATTTTATCAAACCACAACACATTTTCATCCATGCTTTGGAGAAACTTTATTTTTTTATTTTTTCTGTAAGACAATGCTCCCCTACCATTTAAAGGGATCCATGATTAGTTGTAACATTAGCCTTTTTTTAATAAACATACTAACTAAATTTTTAAAAATATATTACACAGACTGAGACATTTTATTTACACGCAAATCATTCTGGGTAAATGAAGATATCGACAGATCCTCGGTGCGAGGCTGCGAGTGAGCTAGATCCACCCTGAAGTTTAATCTTGGACAATATCTGACGACTGGCTCTTTTAAATGAAACCAGAGAGCGTTGACAGAGAGAAGGCAGAAATGACTCAGCCTGCAACTGAAAATGTGGATGGCGGACCTCAGTTAAGCTTGTTAGTTTGTCCCGCTAGCGCCGAGCTAATACATATAAGGCAATATTCAGCGTCAGTGCTAAAGCTAACAGGCTAAGCTTCTTCTTCCATGAAGCAGCTCTGTTGTCCTCCATCTATATTTTCAGTTGCAGGCTGAGTAGTTTCTACCTTCTCCTCTCTGTCAACGCTCTCTGGTTTCATTTAAAAGAGCCG
>JARVGW010000624.1:7184385-7196611 GCA_031762495.1 Anablepsoides rubrolineatus | reverse complement strand
TGTGTGGACAGCAGAGAGGGGACAGCAGTCTGTGTGGACAGCAGAGAGGGGACAGCAGTCTGTGTGGACAGCAGAGAAGGGACAGCAGTCTGTGTGGACAGTAGCAGAGAGAGGACAGCAGTCTGTGTGGACAGCAGAGAGAGGACAGCAGAGAGGGGACAGCAGAGAGGGGACAGTGGTCTGTGTGGACAGTAGAGAGAGGACAGCAGTCTGTGTGGACAGCAGAGAGGGGACAGCAGAGAGGGGACAGTGGTCTGTGTGGACAGCAGAGAGGGGACAGTGGTTTGTGTGGACAGCAGAGAGAGGACAGCAGTCTGTGTGGACAGCAAAGAGAGGATAGCAGTCTGTGTGGACAGCAGAGAGGGGACAGTGGTCTGTGTGGACAGCAGAGAGGACAGTGGTCTGTGTGGACAGCAGCAGAGCGAGGACAACAGTCTATGTGGACAGTAGCAGAGAGAGGACAGCAGTCTGTGTGGACAGTAGAGAGGACAGTGGTCTGTGTGGACAGCAGTCTGTGTGGACAGCAGCAGAGAGAGGACAGCAGTCTGTGGACAGTAGCAGAGAGAGGACAGCAGTCTGTGTGGACAGCAGAGAGGGGACGGTGGTCTGTGTGGACAGCAGAGAGGGGACGGTGGTCTGTGTGGACAGCAGAGAGAGGACAGCAGTCTGTGTGGACAGTAGCAGAGAGAGGACAGCAGTCTGTGGACAGTAGCATATCAGGACACAGATCAGCTGACAGCAGTGGGAGCTGCACTTCAAACAGTTGGACAACAGGTACATCTGAATTGTTTTCAATGAACACATTTTAGATTTAATCTTTAAATACTGTCTGCAGTGTTAACATTTGCTTTTGTCACAAGATGATGACATAATAACAAAAACTTATTACCAACAGCAAAGGCAGTGTCGCATTCCGAAATATAAACTTTATATTTTGGCTGCAACATTAAAGTTTTATTTTTTTTACATTTAGATTTACATATTTAGATGGAAGTTATAACAGTTACACATTCTTAATATTTAGTAACAAGTAAAATGTAAGAGTAATGAGCTATATAATAATTATTTTTAACCAGGATTGTACACTCAAAGTGAGCTAAATAATAGTAATGTGTCAGCGACATTTTTAACATTTTATTTTACACTTGGCACCCCTCAGACTTCCAGTGTAAAATGTAAATATAAATTAGGATCCTAATTATAACTGTGATGGGAACACTTTTCCATCCGCACACACTTCTGATCACTGTTACAGTCGTGTATAAATCACAGGCTGAATCAGCCGCTGTGGTTCTGGTTGGCACTGCTCTCATGCTGGCCAGGAGCCCAAAAAGTGTGGAGTGGTTTTGTGCCAGGTGGATGTGATTTATGAGGGTGCTTGAAGATGAAAAAAAGTGCTGTATAAAACAGAAGTGAAACCTGTTTGAGCAAAGAGACAGAGGATGGTAAAAAAAAAAGAATTAGTATTAATGTGCTCTCTCCTGTCTGTGTTGTATTGAAACATCAACAGAAAACAATGGGACTCCACAGACTGTAAGTGGATCTGCTCTGAAAGGAACTGGGACTGTTTGGTGACACAGTTGTGACTGAAGATGCTCAGTTTGAATTAAAGAGTTTGTCTCAGGAAACCCTGTTAAAACAGCTGAGCTGGAATCAGAAGTGACAAGCAAAGAGCCTGATTAGTTTTGTTTCTCTGTTTGAACTGAAACACATGCTAAATGATTTAGACCATAGTGTTCATAAAAAAGGGAAATGAGTCAGACCTTCACATCATGAAAAAGTGCAAATGAAAAATGTCTTATAATGGATTCAAATTCTTTGGCTGCTTTTAAGAAGTTACCAAGCGTCTTGTTTTAACATAAAGAAGAATATGTTGGAAGAAAAATGTTTCTGAGCCTAACATGATTCAAAAATATTTCATCAAATAGAGGTCAGATGAGTTTATTTCTGTTCCAGAAAATATCAGTGGTTTTCATGTCTTAGAGTTAGATCTAAAACAATTTTTTTACAGCAATAGAAGCATTTTAGGTGAAGTTATGTTACCATCCACTGTTGCATACTGACAAACCCTAACAGGGGGTTCAAAGATTTCAGGAGTATAAGGCTATTTAGAAGAAGTAGGGGGATTACCATTAGGGGTGCACCTATAAATTATCAGGCTGATTTATCGGCACAATTTCCTTAATTTTGGGAGTTCGGAGGTTGGCTAATACTTAAGATTGGCGAAAAGGACAAGCTTTTCATCTACTTCCAGAAAGGTCTGAAAATCAGCCACTGTCCTCTTTTGCTCTTCTGTATCCAGTTACAAGTTTCTATTGTTTCAAGGGTGTTTTTCAGCGTTTTTCAATAAAATAAGATTGGAACATTGAAGGTGTATTGTGACCTTATAACACCTGACAGTATGTTTACATGGACATAAGTAATCAGATTAAACAACCATTCAGAATAAAAACGTCATGTAAACACCCCAATCGAATTATTCTGATCTGATTCAGCTCGATCCGAATGAATTTGGGAGAGGTGGTTTATGCCAACTGATAATCCGAACAGTGTGCATATAAATCTGATCATCTTATTCTGACTGTGGAAAACTGACCTGACTGTGCATGTCTTCTATCATCTAGTAGTCTCTGCTCTTTTGTGGAGGGAGGAACAGCAGCGCTATAGTTTCCACCAGTACAGAACTTTTGGTCTCATTTTCTCATTCAATAAAGAAGAAAGACATGCATTGGTTTGCCAAAAAAAAGTTTCAGTTTAAATACAAGTCGGCTCTTAGTGTTTGTAATTTTTCTCTAATTTGTTCACACACAATGCCCCTCTCTTCTGCTCACTTATCAGCTCCTGGTTGTTTTTTGTGTCTTTATTTTCCTGCACTCCGTTGCCGTAGTCATCCAATTCAACATTTTTTGTTGTCCTTGTTTCTTTGGACCTATCCTGGAGTTTTTTCCTCTACTTTGTTTAGCCTTGACAGTCAAATTTGTACCTGCAGGTTTGTTCATAACGGAGCTGTTTTCCAGCTCACAGCAGAACCAAAGTGAACTTATCTGTTCAGACTTCAACTATTTAAATATTTGACCCTGAGTGCCGTCAGTGTTTAATGGATGACAGTGAAATAATAATAATTTCAATAAGATTGGAAAGAAGTGTAATAATAATTGTGAATCACTATCTTCAGTTTAGTATTTATCTGATGTTCATCATTAATTTAATCACACAGGTAGCTTATTATACCACCTACAATGTTTGTCTTCAACGTGTCCAGCTGCTTAAACATCATTGTTTGGTTTCTCATTTTTCCCCCACTGTTTTAAACAAGTAAATTAAAGAAAGAGAGCTTCCTTTGTAAATATCAAAAACATTTTTGATCAGGCATAAAACACAGCAGGGGTTTGTTAGTGGTTCTGTTTGAAGAGAGAAACACTTTAAGAACTAGTTTGTTATGTCCTTTTATCAACACTACATGAATATAAGCTTTTTGTGCGCTTTGATGCTGTTTGGCAGCTGATTATCTTTCACAGAGGACATTTTGGTACTTTTTTGTTTGTCTTTTTGTGTGTAGCACTGGAGCAAAACTGTGCTGTTTGAACACTTTATGCTCTGACCATGCTCCAGTTCTAATGCACACTTGTTTTTACATAATTAAAACCTCTGTAGTTATTATTAATACTCAGAATACCTGTGTTATAGTCTGCATCCTGCTTGGCATTTACGCGTGCTTCAAACCAAGACCTGGGTTTTTAGGCAGACATAGTTTGATTATGTATTCACACCTCCCCAAACACACTAGGCTTTCTAGGCAAACTAGAGTTTGATTAAAGCAGAATAAACAGGGTTGGTGTGAATCCACCCTTAATCTGAAGGAGTCTCATTGTTGGTGACAAGGAAGAGGGAGACTAAGGCTGGTTTATACTTCCACAAGACGTGAGACACTGGATTAGTGATTACGTGATTTTGGACATCGTTTTTTTTACTGAGTGTTCATATTATGTAGAAGACACAGGGAATAAATCATAATCCCTCCTACATCATTCCCAGTGTAGCACACGTGGCATAGTACCTAGGCATATAAACAACAACAGTGACAGCAGGATCAATGTTATTTTTACTCAATGTATCAGACATTGGAAGAGAGTCTCGTGTTGTTGGATAAGGGGTTGGAAGAAACACTGAGTTGTTTTTTTTCCTTTCTTTTTGACCAGGGAGATAGAGGAAAAGCATTAAATGTTGGTTGCACAGTGGAATACACCCTAGACATGTTTAGGGGTGTAGGGAAAATATCGATACACCGATATCAATATTTTATTTCCCAATACTGTATCGATATTCTAAAGCCCTGTATCAATTTTTAATTAAAGTTTAAAATGTCAACTTTCCTGTCAATGGTTAATTTTTATGTTGTAGTTCATCCTTTGACCGCTAGTTGGCAGCAGTGAGCCAGCCATTTGGCTCGTCTACTCCTAAGGAGCCAGAGAGTAAGAGTAGCATTAGCTTCATGAGTAAACTTTAGCATCTTGCACCGATAGCTGAATCTGAGCAGAAAAGATGGACACCCTAGGCTTGTAAGCTACAGTTTGCATTGTTTCAATTAAAGGAAACTAATTTCTTCACCACATCTTTGATTAATTTTGTCCTGCTGTAAACTCTAAGTCTCTGTTCAATCAGAGCCAGGTATTGTGTAGTTGGTGCTTTTAATCAGTTTTCAGTTCAATTAATTCAATCCAAATCTGTCTCAAAATGTCACCAAAATCACTCTGTCACAATAAAATCGTTCAGAAATTGTATCGTATCAAATCGTGTGGTTCGCTGAATATCGTGATCGTATCGTGAGCAGAATATCGAATATTGTATCGTATCGTGAGATTGGTGTATCGCTACAGCCCTAGACACGCTGCAAGTCCATCACAGGGCCACATGAGACAAACAACCATTCACTCTCTCACTCACACCTAGGGACAATTTAGAGTTACCATTTATCCTAACGTTCATGTTTTAGGAGTAAACCATAATACCGAATAAAACCCATTCATGCACAGAGAGAACTTGCAAACTCTGTGTCTCTCTCTGCAAAAACCCTACTAATTGTGCCACCGGTGGCACATTCCATCTTGATAATTGTCCCTCGTTGCCGAGGCAGGGGACATAGAAATGCTCCTCGTCTGTCCGTCCATGACGGGGGACATCATAGACGGTAGACATTGAGTTCTATCTTGTTTAAAATTTGGCTTCTGGTAGCCAACCATTTCCAGCAAAATGACCTGCAGCAGGATGCGCACATAAGCAAACACGCCCAGAAAGTTCTAACCAATCACACAATGCAAACCGCATAAGTCTGCAAGACAGCGTTCTGACTGGGGGCAATGTACAAAACAGGGTGTCTGCGAGAGGTAACAGATGCAAGTTGGGCAATTCTCATCATGCATGTCTGTAAGCAAGATGTGAGAATGGAAATATAAATCAGCCTTTAGAGTTAGTGTTCCATCTTCCCGGGCAAGCCAGCTTTAGGAGATATCCCCACACTGCGGGAGGATAAATAAATGTTGGTGGAGATACAGTGCAGGTATGAAGAATGAAGCACCAATAAGGTATGGAGTATGACATTGAACTGCATGGAGATGGGTTTGAATTGCACAGTATGGAGGGAACCCACTATGTATCTGCTGAGAGTTAAGTGACTTAAAATAAGCTGAGTTAAATAAAAGGGATGATGAGAGAGATGCAAAACATATATATATCTTTTTTGAACACAAGTTTACAGTTTTCTCCTTAAAGAACAGAGGAAGCTGTTCCTAAGCTCACTGATGCAACATTTTTTTAATTTTACCTCACACAAACTCTTCCCATAAGAAAAGAAAGTGTTAAAAATGATTATCAGATATATTAATAGAATAATAAACACTGAGGCAACGTGACAGAAACAATAGTTAGAGCTGGTTTATTCATATTTAATAATTTTACACATATTCACACTCCTCTTTGATCAGTGTGTGTGAGGCTCTGGAGATTTCATTGTGTTTAATTGCTTTTATCCACTCTTAGAGTAAAATATAACACTGTGGTTTTTCCTGAATTTATTTTCTTGTGTAATGACTGTTCACTTTCATACAGGCAAATCTCAGCCTAAATAATGAATAATTTTATTTTGGCTAGACGAGACTGCTTTGTTTTGGGATTTTCTTATAATTATTCAATGAACCAGACGTAAAATAACTTGTTCTTCAATAATGAATAATCATATTTTATTAATGAGAACACTCTAAATTTAGGAATACAGCAGCAGTTTACTCATCAGAACTGCCGTTTGTTTCTGTGTGTCTGACATCTGTTGCACAGTGAGGTTCAGTTTGGTGTAGAAGCACCTGCAGGGAGATTGTAATGGCACCTTGCCAAGTGTTTCTCTGCATGTGTGCATGTGAGTGTGTATTCTCAGCAGCAACCAACACACTTTACCCCATTCATGTCACTACTACTGATGTTCTACTCCTCCACTTCACTTATTTTTTCTGCCTTCTTTACAGTCTGTTTCATATTATTAATGTTTGTTCCGTTTACGCTGGCATCTCCTGATCTGTTCAATTTATTCATCTTCCCTTTCATTATATGCCCTATTCTACCACAAACACCCCTCGTAGAGTCTTGTGATTCTTGGAAGCATCTTTCAAACACCTCCTTGAATCAAGCAGAAGATTCCTGTCAAGCCCAGCTTCATCTGTCAAACACAGCTTAGGTACGTTAACTTGTTATAAACAGTTAAGCCTCCTGCAACATGTTTCTCCATGTGTGGTTTACAGTGGTGGGCACTAGTCCCCTAAAGCGCAAATGCGCTAATTGCAGACCTAAATTTCTCCTTTGCACTTTAGGGGTTTTACTAATTTCATAAAATGATCTGCGGATTTCTGCTTTCTAAATTTAGAAGTGAGTAGCACTGATCACAAATAATGTTTCACAATTAAACATCACAATATTGATGTTTAGCTATCTTTTTACAGGCTGTTTAGTAATGTTTTAACCAAGCCTTATTGTTACACATCCTCCCACATGTACGACGTTCAAATTTCGTGCAGCTAGCACTTTCCTTTCTCAAGATATGACTAAAATTAATCTTTAAAAAACATGTTGCTTCCTGCCCGACTCGACCAAGCTACTCCCCACTGCCTACAGCCTCCTCAAACCCCACCGTCAATCCAACCAATCACGTCCCTTGGGCCATCTCTGCCCACATTAAGACCTCCGCCAATCACAACTTGGGCTGTCTCCGCCCAAAGGACAACATGTTCTGCAGAGACCCACTTCTCGCAGAACTCGCAATCCACAACTATTTTTTGTTTTACAACCATGATTTGAAAGTCTGTTTCTATGAATAACCTCCCCATTCTGCATTGATATGTGCCAATCTGTCAAAGATAATGGCTCAAAAAAATCTAAAAAACTGACAGAATCGATCAGAAAAGTATTAGGAGTTATCACATACTAAGAAATTATGCTGAAACAACATAAAACACCAGAAACTCAAGAAAACATCCGCAAATTTATAAAATTATGAAGAAATTAGCTTACCTCTCGGTAGCCAGATAGCATCCTAAACCAATCAAAATCCTGGAGAAAACGCATTGCGACAACCAACCAATTACTGACGATCTCTGTTGTCCACTGAAAAAAATATCACTAGAGAGAGGGCTCTCTAGAGCTCTGGCTGAGACGTCTGCCCTGACGTTTTTTACAGTGCGACACACAGATAATCTGTTTTCAATGTAAATAATGTTTGCTAGGTTTGAGAAGCACATCGGTCAACATGTCCGACTATTTCTAGTTTTTCACCGGACAATTGTAATTTACGTCGGTAATGTCCGACGTGTTTTTGCAAACACTGAAAGCAGACATTAGGCTTTACTGTCAAAAACCAATCAGCTTAGGTTTAAAACCAAACATTTTTGGACAAGTGGGGCCATTTATTTTAGTTGTAAGGTTTTAGTAAATTTATTAAAATTCTCAGCTCTCTGATGGACTGGTCTTTACATAAACTGTTAATCATTTACCTGAGTTTGCTGCAGCCTCCAACCTTTCAGTTATGTTGTTCAGACAGTTTCCTCATGAGGGCTTCAACAGTTTAGTAACTCTGTGACAGCAGAGAAAATAATTAAACCTGCAGTGTGCCCTTCCTCTTGCACATAGGTGCAAAAACTGAACTGCCATTTTGTCTTTTGCAGCATGTCATAATGAATTGATGCACTTGCTTGTGTTAGGTTTGACATTAAGTCAGTATCTACTTCCAAACCAGACAGTTCTTACTCACACACACACACACATTTTCTGACACCACACTTCACAGGTTTTTTTTTCACTGTGGGAATACAGCCGCTAACTTAGCATAACAAATTAATATCAAATAACTTCTTCTTTCGGCACAGCCTCACAGCAACAAAACTTAAATATGTCTCCTGGTGTCATTGTTACTACAGCCAGCTGACTGCAGAAACCACAACATGATTCATCTTGGTCTTCTTTTCAACCCCGCACTCGATAGATGGCTAATGATAAGAAGTAAGCCTAATGTGGGAGCAGAAATTGGTTATTTCATGAGGTCAAACTTGGTCGTTTTTGTTATGAGTTTTCTTTTTTCAGTTTCTTCATGATTTTTCTTTCCTACCTGTTATTTTATTTATTTCTTTACTCTGAACCTATGTTTTGATGTGTTCATTTTCTGTTTCCTGCATTCTGTTAAGCATCACCTATTCTGTATGCTTCAGCCTTGACAATGTAAACCTAACTCTTTCTAGTATTCCAGTATTTTATTTTCATTAAAGAAAACAGACAGAGCCTGACTGACCCCTGAAGCACCATTAGCTGTTAGTTTTGACCTCTGTAAACACTATTACACTAAAAGTCAGGCAGTGCCAAGCCTCCGATGATGACCCCCTTTCAGTGATTTGTTGCTTTCTAGTTTATAGTAGGTTTAAAGTGTTTTAAAGTGATGCTGCCTGTGAGAAATTCCTCAGAACAGCTGATAGAAATAAATGCAAACTCCTTCTAAAAAAAAAGACAAGATGCTGACCAGGCAACACTTCTTTGATTTATTTATTGCTGTCAATAACAACTAGATCAGTCTTCAGAGCAGAGTCAATGAGCTCCAACAAACCCCATTTAGAAATAATAATAACTGATTTATGTCCATATACAGGTCATAGATTCAGGGCTGACTGCTGTTTATGAACTGAGACCTGAGATCAGCTGAGGTTGTTCTCTACAATAACCCATATGTTGAAATGACCCCTTAATGATGTATTTGCTTAAGACCCAGTGTACACAAGGCCATGAGACTGCAATCAATACTTTTTCTGCGCTTGTAAGAAAATATTGCAACACTAAAATATTTCAATATTTCATTTATAAATACTATTCCAATTCTCTAAAATTGACTGTGTGTGTGGTAGGGCAGACACCTAGGGACCAGAGAGTCACAGGTTCAACTACCCTGCCACTTGGATGTTTTTCACATGTCAAAGGCAGAGCACAAATTTGGACCTTAAGGTGCCCGGTGACAGTAACACAGTTTAGCAGTTTACTTAACTTAACACAATATATAGGCTATTGTTACTGTGGTGGATGACCATATTTTATATAATAAATTAATAATAAAAAGCTACCACCAATATATTATCAAATTATTTTATGGCACCTTTGGCCTAACTATTATAAACATGGATGAAATAAGAAATATGAAACATAAAAGATACATTTAAAACATACCAAGGTTTTTAAAGTTAGGATTTTTAGAGAAGCAAAATGATAATATATTGCCTTTCTTACAGCATTGCAATATATTGCAATATATTGTATTGTGACATATGTTATGCATGATATGTATTATTTCAACTTATTCTTAGTCCAAATTAAGATTCCTGACCATTTTGAATGCAACGTCTGTGTTTTTCATGCTCCAGAATGCAAGTGTAATGCATTGAGGCCCAGCATCACTGTTACCAGTTGCACAAAAAAATGCATTTTTAGCGCCCCTCCTTGTCCGTGCACGTTCGCCAGTTAAAACAGCAGATAATTGTAAACATGTTTCCAGTGACTGCTCTCGTGTTAACAGGAGCTGAAACAAAGAGCTCATGGGCAGATCCACTAACATTGATCACTGCCTTTTTTGCATTAAATGTTTTTTTTTTTTCTTTTTACAGTGTCCAGACTCCAGTTGCACCTAAGAAATAACTTTGTGCCCAAAATGGTTGATTTGGTTTACTCTCCATTATGACAGCCAGTATTGCATGCAAACTATTCATTTTAATTGAGCAGTCCTCACCACCTTTGCACATGATGGTGTTTGTGTGCATAATTTTAGTGGATCACCCACAACAAGGCCACTTATAACACATGCTTTTTTCTTTTGTTTGTTTGTTGTTGTATTTTGTTGGCTGTTTGTTTGCACACACAATTTACCACTCATTATTTGGGAAGTAGATCTTTGTGGATCAGGATGAGTTTACCACCATATGACTTTGTATTCTTGTCGCAGCATCTGTTGTCTGAGAGAGATTGTAGGACAACCAGGATCAGGATGTGTGTATTCAAATTATTTTATTGCAATACCTTTATGAGACACTCAGAGTCATAACAAGCACTGTTGTGATTCTCACCAGCTTCACTTGAGACGATTATAACTTACAGTTTATCACTCAACTATAAACGTGATAATAAGATGCAACACTATTTGTAATTCAAATCTAGCTTTATGCGGAATTGTGCCACACTGCTGCATATTTGAATAATTTAAAAATGGTCCTGGAATCTTAATGTTCCTTTCATTACCTTGCTGTGTATAATCAGTTTAGATTTTTAAACAAAGACACTGAGCTTAGTAAAATGCACAGGACAAAACATGTATGCAAAGCTGAAGCAGCCCGGCGCCATTATAGTCTGAATTTTAAACATACAGATTAGTCATCAAGAGATAATACACTTTGACTTCCAAACTTTGCTCCTGCCAACGGCAAAATAAAGGCTACACTGAAAGGCTTTTGTTGAAATGTGTATAATGGGTTCTACAGATCAGTTCAGCTTGTTTTAGATTGTGTATGTAACAGTATTCATTTGTTCAACTGTTCGATTATTTTGTTTTCAATAATAATAATAAAAAAAATGCTGGTATTGGAAGATATTTTTTTTACTTGTCTCTAATTTCAGTGTGATTCAAGTCATGCATTTACACATGTTGATGTTCTCTAAGGATGTAAACACAATCATCAGTATCATGGATGTTCAGCAAACAAACACTGATTTCTTTAAAAATGATATTTAAAATTACAACGGAACTATTTCTATATACATTTCCTCCCTCCCTCCCTTTTTTTTTTGTTGTTGCCTGTTCAGGTACCTTTCAAGTATTTCTATCAAGAAGAATGTCGCTTATCTTCTTGTCCCATACTGACCTGTGTCAGTGGGCTCTGCCCCCCAAACCCCAGACACCACTAAAGCCATTAGCTTGCAGTCTATTTGATTAAATCGAGTTGAGTTAAGTTGAGTACAGCATCACCTGATCGGATCTGTCAGCTCCCTAATGGAGAGTTAGCACAGGGAGAAGAGAGAGAGTGTAGGAGGCAGGAGTTCACATTACCGGAGGGGAGGGGGGGGAGTTCTTTCACTCAACAGTGAGAGACATTCAGCTCCCTATTGAGTCTGAGTCATTGGCAGCTTCCAGCAGCCTGAGGGCTTCAAATGTTTTAACAGTGAGAAGTAAAAAAAAATAAAATAAAAGATAAAAACTAACATAAAAGCAACTCTGTAAACTTCTGAACCTCAGTTTTTTTCTGCTCAGATTTTTCTTTGTTTTGTTGTTACACTACTCAATTTACTGTTTCAAACAACAACAATTCAGTTTAACTCATCAGCTCATGTATTTTATACACACACACACACACACACACACACACACACACACACACACACACATATATATATATGTATATGAGAAAAATGTAAAAATGCTAAGGATAATTAGAAATTATTATAATACAGATTAGAGATTGACCGATCCAGGTTTTTGAAGGCCGATACCGATACAGATTGTTTTGACACCAGTCTGACCGATACGCCCCTACGCGTGGCCGATGTTTGAAGCCGATACTGCTTTTCAGTGGTGGGCACAGTTCCGTACTTCCGCACATCCGCTATTAGCGGAACTAAATATTTCATTAGCGGATGTGCGGACTTACTAATATTTATATTTCAT
>JARVGW010000624.1:7158382-7176415 GCA_031762495.1 Anablepsoides rubrolineatus | reverse complement strand
TTTGCGGGGGAATTTTTACTTTACAAATTACAGACATGGCCGATTCGCACGGGATTAACAACACAGACAATCTCTGTCATTATTACAAATTACATGGGGTCCCTAGGTAAAACTAATCCCGTCAGAATAGGGCTATAGTTACCTGTCTGTTTAACCTCTGAACTTATCTAATATTAAAGTCCATCACTAGGAAGTGACTCATTTAGTAAAGTGAGTTGAATCAAACTTTATTGATTCATTTAATTACTGACACGCTTTGACTTATGTTTAGATGGTCTAAAAGGCTTCTTTTTTTGAACTTTTAACTTAGGAGAGACAGAATGAGGCAGACATTCCTGAGAATATGTTGAGTATGTTAGAAATTATAAAACACTACAAAAAACTAAAAGTTGACGTGCAGAATAGAGGCGCCACCTGGAGACTTTAATTATTTAAGAAATAATGCACAACTCCCAATGCCACACACACGCACACGCAATCACTGGCCCCCCTTTGACCCAACAGTTTTATCTCAACCGTAATGTTTATTTTCTGCGTTTCTAACCCATTGCGGTGTTTTTGTCTATACAGACTAGAATAGATGATGGCAGTGTATATATGAATTGTAATATTTAAATAAATGAAAGTTATATTGAATTACAGAAGACTTCTGGGGTCACTTAAACCCTAATATACTGTGCAGTGCTAGATAATCTCATTTTACTAAAAACAGTCGCTTGCTTTGTTACAGAAGAAGCTACTTTTGCAATTGCAGCCCTCCATACCAACCTTTAAATTCTATTTGTGGAAAAAGGAATACTGTACCATTTCAGTTTAATGAAAAAGAAAAAGAAACCACTGCAACAATGCCAATTTATTTTGCTCAGCCTTAAATACCACCATACATTTTGGTATTAGTTGGATACATTTTGGGGGAAAACATAGAAAATAAATGGCTTTTGTAGCAGTTACAATATAACATGTAAAATAAGTTATTTTAGAGTTTAAATATTCATATGTGTTCTTGTTTCTGAATATATTTATGAGGGTTGAAAAGCTAATTGATATGTTTGTCTTAAAATAACTCCACATACTGAAACACACAAAGACAGAATCACACAATGTTTAATTTTGGGTTAAAATGAATGCCGCAATACATCTAAAATAAATTGTATTGTCATGAGATAAAAGTAGTGCCGTGCCTGAATTTGTAACAAATAAAGAAATACACTAAAACATTTTTCATCTCTAAGGAAATCAAACTTCCAATAAAAAAATGTTGGTTTCTTAGCATAAAACTGAGATTGTGATGATTGAGATTATTTTATTGTTGTGGTGACTGTAGTCCTTTTGTTGTCAGTCTATGGAAAAAGTTAAATATCTGTATCAACTGCAAGATATCCATCGTCATCTCTAAGCCCAAACTTTGAATGAAGCATGCACAAGAAGCACCTGTAGTGATTTAACAGACCTGAGGAAGGTGGGGAAAAAAAGGGCTGCAGACAGAATTTATTATGGAGTTGACAGTCATTCAGCTCAGGCTCAGCAGTCATCCTCAGAGACAGAGATAACCCTGCAGCGAGTTGGAATGGCCCCCTGCTGAAGATGCACAACTTTATCCTCCACCCACCACCAGCACCACCCATAGACTAATGGGATTATCACTTCAGCTGCTTTGAATAAGAATCATATTATCTGTCGAGGCTTGAAGGAATATTTGAACACTGGCGGAAAAGATGCAGACTGCTCAGACATACAGTGTAATGGGAATGAGGAAGCTACTGCAAACAAATTACAACAAATAAAAGTTTTGCCACACTCTGTGCACTTTACACACTTGCATGAAGCTGCCGTTTTCCCTGCAGGAAAACCCTAGCTCAAAGGGGTTTCCCCTGCACATTAAGATTTTATTTACAAATCCATGAACAGCTAATGTATCAATTCACTTATTATCTGCTGCTTGTTGCAGAGGCAGCAGCTCAGCCACCTCTTCCAGCTCCTATGAGATAATTATATGGTGTTCTCAGGCCAGAAGAGAGCAGTGGTGAGTTTAGCCAATTTTTAGAGTTGCTCAAGCACCCCTAAATTTGAACTCAGCACCCCTAAAAATAAAGACACTATCACTAATATTTTTTAAGAAAGTTTTATTCTCAAACCTTAGTTCCATCAATGATAATCATAATGCAGTTTGATGATGTTCAGATAAAGTTCACTGTTCTACTTAGATAATTCACTAATTTTAGTTTTTATTAATCGTATGAATCTAGTAAAATGCTATTCAAATGACTGGGAAATGCATAGTTTTGAGTAGATATAAAAACAAAACCCATGAGTTTAAATTCAGATTACAATATAGTCGTTACCTGTTTTAGTTGGACAAAACAATTTTTATTTCATATGTGAATATGTATAGTACGGAGAAGGATTAGGGCCACTGAAAAAAAATGACTTTGAGAATTCTGAGAAAAAAGTCTGATTTTTATTTTTTTTTCAGTGGCCCTAATCCTCTTCTGTAGTATAGGCATTGTGCTTAAAAAAAAAAAAATCTTCCTGTGGGCCACAGCCTAAGCCAAGGGCTGACCTTTCTGGGGGCTAAGCACGCCCAGAGCTCAGATCCCTGGAAGAGAGACAGTCTTTTCAACATTTCCTGGGTCTTCCCCAGGGTCTCCTAACTGTTGGACATGCCCAGAAAACCTACCAGATGCCAGAACCACCTCAATTGTCTTCTCTCGATGAGGAAGAGCAGCAGCTCAATTTCAACCTGTCTAAGAATCTACTGTGCAGAGAAATCTTATATGTTGTTTAATACTTTATGCATTCCATAAAAAAAATATACGTACAATAAAAAAGAAAATACAAATAAAATTAAATGAAAGGCGGCAGAGAGAAGAAAAAAATATTATGTCTGCCCCTTTTTTCTCAAGTATAAATTCAGACTATAATAATCTTCAGTTAAAACAAAACAAATCTTTCTAGAACAACAAATTGGATAACTACATATTAAACCATTTTATATATTTTTTAACAATCTAATCTTTACCATTCTCTTAAACATATACATTGATGTGACATTTTTAACATCATCTTCCAAATTATTTCACAATCTGACTCCTTGAATTGAGGTGCATCGTTCTTTCAAACAGGTTCTAAATTTAGGTTTGATGAACATCTCTATTCCTTTTAAATTATAACAGCTCTCTCTCTTTGCAAAGTTTATATGAATATTTGAAAGTAATGCATTTCGATGTGCTTTATACATAACTAACAAAATATTATAATCAGCCAAATCATAAATAAACATATTAGACAGATAATGGTAATGTTTTCCAGTGATAACTCTTATAGCCCTTTTCTGCAAAACAAAAACAGGATGTGTAATAGTCTTACATGCTTTACCCCATACCTCAACACAATAGACCAAGTGTGGAACAATTAATGTATTGTATAACATATACAGAGCTTTATCATTGAACAAATCCCTTACTTTGTAAAGCAATGCAACAGATTTTGCTAGTTTCATTTTTAAGTAATCTATATGAGGTTTCCATGTCAGTTTCTCATCAATAATAACACCCAAAAACTTTACCTCACTGACTCTACTAATCTCTACACCACTAACTCTAAATGGATTATTAACACATCTTTGTCTCTTTGTAAATACCATATAGGTAATTAGTTTTGTCCAAATTTAATAACTTGTTGAGTTTAAACCAATTTTGTATTTTCACAAATTCTGTTTGCATTTTCTCTAACATCAGTTCAATGCCTTCACCCAAACAAACAAAAAAAAAGTTGTGTTGTCAGCAAACAAAACACATTTAAACAATCCTGACACAGTGACCAAGTCATTCACATATAGCATAAACAATTTGGTCCAAGTACAGAACCCTGAGGAACTCCACATGTGATTCCACAGAGTTCAGATCCTACATCATATATTTGTACAAACTGTTTCTTATTTTCCAAATAACTAGATATCAGTTGTAATGCTGGTCCTCTAATCCCATATTTATTTAGTTTTTCAAGTAGAATGCCATGGTCAATTTTGACCTGTATTCACAATCTTGTTCTTTCGGTCACTGCCCAAAGTTTGTGACCATAAGAGCGGGGAGGATAGACTGACTGACCAATAAACGGAGAGCTTCGCCTTGCAGCTCAGCTCCCTCTTCATCTCTCTGGGCTGGCACAGAATCTGCAAATCTGTCAATATTGCATTTTATATTTTCCTCACTTGAACAAAACCCCCCAAAAACTTGAAAGCCTCCACTGGAGGCAGAATCTCACCCCCCAACCCTACATGTTGTCCTATTGGTCACACTAAGAGAAGTAGGACATTCAGCTGCTGCAGGAAGTGACAGAACTTGCTGGGTGTTTCATTACCGTACTCTGCACTGGTTTGGACCTGCCTGGTTCAGCTCAGCTGGGTGTTGGGCCTGTTAGTTTTTGACTGACAGAAAGTTTTGTTTAGTTCAAACCTCTTCTATTTCTTTGGTTTGAATCATACCCATGTAAAAGTGATTAAATAATTAATTGTTTATTTATTTAAATAATTCTAGACTGATCTATAGAAAATCTATAGAAAAATTAAATAGATGAATAAAGGTCATGTGAGTCAGAATTTGAGAATAAAAACTACGAAAAATAAAATAAAACATGGTTTATAGAGTCTAATCATTACTGACAGCTACTGTATCATCAAACTGGGGAAGTATGTAAAAAAAGAGTGTAAAACGGATAATAAATAATAAACAACTAAAGCTCATTCCTAAACTACAAGTTTGCTTCCACAACCCAAACTGTGAGCTGGTTTCACAAGAAAAATACCCACCGTGAAGTGATAAAAGTGTCATCAATCTCTAAGCCCGTGAGTGGATACTGGGGTGATGGATGGACTGAAAAGACTCAGGCAGCAGCAGAGTTCAGGCAGTCAGAAGTACGGCAGCAGCAGCCGTAACAGCATTGCAGCAGCAGTAGTGATGCCGGTGTTATCCAGAGTAAAGTGAGAAGTTTTGCAGCCTAAATAAACTGTCCTAACTGGTTTTGTGGAGCATGAGTGTGAGATTATGTGTGAAGCATCCAGTGAACCTCAAGCTGCCTGAATTTGCTCGCAGGTTTACCCTATTTATAACAGTTATATAGTGACTGTGACATTTGATTCCCACTAAAGAAGGCTAGAATAGTCATACAAATAGGAACACAATTTCAATTATATGTACTTAAATGTACATGTAAATGACTACTAACATTTCAAAAATCCCCTCTTTCTAACAGGCAATCTGTTCAATATGAAGCATTGCATTCAGATTTAGATTCTGGACTCACAGGATGCAGCACTAACTTTATGGGAGCCAGTGGCTAAAACTGAAATTCTGTTTTTATCAGACGGCAGAAATGAAACAGGCTAAAACTATTCACTATAAAGACCATTTAATGTAGTGTCTAGTAGAACAATAGGTCTCCGAAATTGGCTTTAGCATTTAAATAGAGATATACTAAAAGGAATGCAAATAAAATGGAGGTCAGGAGAGGTTAAGGAGGACAGACTCAGACAGTGACTGACTTATTAAAATTACATTTAAAGTGTCAGATGTGATGTGGGGAGATTTCACATCTCTTTAATGGAGGCGATTTAGAAGACTAATCTTGCCCTGCAGACCTCTGAAATGGAGTTTTAGGTGAGTTTGATAAAGTTAGGCAGGATGAATCAAATAATGAAAATGAAGGGTTTGCTTTTTTATGCATGTGTGAGTTTATTGAGAGCATTAATTGTAGCATAAATGAATGTGTGAGGGAAAGGACAGTTCCTTTTTGCAGATACTTTTTGTTTTCAGGAAAGCAAGCAGAGTTTTAACCAACAAAAACACTACCACAAGTTGTCTTTTCTGCTTCCTTATTATCAGTGGTGGGCAGCACTAATCTAAAAATTAGTTCCACTAACTCAAACATTTACGTCTCCTAATTTTAAAGCACTAACACACTAAAAATTTTAGAAAAGCCTATTCTAAAGCCCTAAAATAACACAGTCGACCCATGAACATTTTTCAACAGACATGAGTCACATGTTGCCATGTTGCTCTCCTAAGACTTATCATTGTTATTCCACAGTTGTATTTGGTTCATATATTGTGACCTAGTGGATAAATGACACATATGAACAAAATGGGTGACAGATTTCACCCTCAGCTGTTAACATTAACGTTGATCAATAACATTTATAGATCTCAGTTAGTGCTTCTAAATTTAGCCTATAAATTTAAGTGCTTATCCACTGATAATTTTTTAATTTAGCAAAAGCCCTAAAGCACTAATCAGGAAATTAGTTACCCTATTAGTGCTTTAGGGCTTTAGGGGAACTGTGCCCACCAACGCTTATTATCTATTCAGTTAAATTAGTCAGGGTGCCACAGTTACTTAAAGCCAGCTCAGGGGCCAGAGGGGATTACCTCATATAGATGAAACACTACATTACGTAAAAGAACAAGTACTATCAATTTTCCTTTTTTTTTATTAAAATACAAACAAACAAACACAAAAGAATTTTAGAGGAGGACTCTTTGGCAGGCCAGATGGAAGTCAGTAGCCCGTGGGCCACCTGTTGAATAGCCCTGTATTATAGACAGTAAGAACTGGTTAAATATAACCATACAGTTACATAAAATTTAAACTACTTTAAAATAATCTTATTTAAAGAGTTTAAAGAGAATTATTCTAATTATGATATTTTTTTTTTGACAAAGTGTTCATAACTTTTTCTTGTCACTGTTATAGCTTTTTCTGCATTTTTTTCCCACAAAATACTACTAAAATAATAGAATGCAGTTTTTGGCTTGACTTTATTTACTCAAACCGTTGCTATGTCTTACATCTGTTTTAAAAAGCCAGCAGTTATTCCAACCTCAGTAATAAATATGGGTGTCCCTAAACCTGTTCTCAAACCATGTACAACTAGGAATTTGAATACTTCAGTTTGGGTACTCACTGATACTAAGTACTGAGTTAGAACTTAAACTTTACACAATGACTTTAAAAACACTTTTTATTCAGAACTCTCCTTCCTTATATGCCTACAGCCCCTGTGTATGGATCAAATATACAGCAGGATATACACTGTTGCAAAATTTAAAAAAAAAAGTATTTATTGTATACTAATACAGGTATTGGCATCATTTATATGAGTATGAGTACTTGTAAACAAGGCTGGTTTTTGTATCGGGACACCACTAGTAATAAATTCTGGAAGTTGTTTAGGATGCCCAATTTGGGAAATTGCAGTCCTTGACTTGGCTCGTCTTCAAGAAAAACAGCTTCCTTCAGACTTGTGCGTTCACTCCACACGGCAAATGGAAGCAGCACTGAAAGCACAACTCAGATCTCATTACGTGTGCAAATTACTGAAGGTTTCTCAATCACTGCTTTACGAGCTGTATTTACATCTGGTGTTCACAGAAACTCAGATTGGGAAGTGAATTCTACACAAAGGCTCAGTTAGCAACAGTGATGGATGCCTCAGTGTGTCTGCCATGACTGTCAAATAATCACGTCATCCGTCTGTGTTTACGTTTACACACTAACTGTTATTCACCTTAAATTTACAGCTTATTTTTCATCACAACGCCTCATTATCATTACAGTGACCAATACAAGAACTTAACAGTAGTGACAGCGGTAAGAAGGATAAAAAGACACAACACCTGCTGATGTTTGCATTATAGATTTCTTTTGAGCGCCGGAACCGTCAGAAATGTAGAAGCTTTGCAGCCGGACATTAAACTGCAAGAGTCACAAAAACAGTTGTATTCACCTCTTATATGAGATGTTCTATATTTTTCACTGACTGGTTTTATTCACCTAATGCTCTGAATGTAATATTTAGGCACAAAGAAGAGCAGACAGTTTATCCATTATGCATGTGTGTGAGTCCAAGTTAAACACTTTATACAGTGACACAGCTGAGCTGATCCTGAGCTGTTTATCAGCTGCTGCTTTCTATTCTACAGGGAAATGGTCTGTGACAGACATTACTGCAGCACACACTCTGAATAAGAAAGAAGTCACTGTTTTTATTTATTTATTTATTTATTTACCTATTTATTTATTATTACTTTTTTTTTGTTGAAAATACATTCAAAGTTACATAATTGTGGGTGGCTGGATAGATAGGGCCGATGCAGCTTGCAGACTACTAATCAGTCGATTTCTAACTGTTGCATAAGAAAAGGACATGTATTTTGAAAAGAGGTGACTTCCCTGTCATTCTGACAAACTTTGCATTCTAATGGACACAAATAATGGAAGAAAAAGACCTCCAGTACCATGCTGAGCATCCCCTCCAATGTTTCAGCTGGACTGAAAGAGGAAAAATTGAAAAGTGCACCTGATCAAATGGCATAACATCTCACATGATGAAGAATGATAAAGTATTGCAGCATGTTTAGTTTATGGTCCTGGTGGCAGCATATTTGTGTTTCTGGGTGGAGCATCGGGTGGGGGACCTGTGATAGCAACAGATGCATGACATGGATTCATCCATGACTGGGCTCAAACACACACCTGCATGGATTGCTAATGGTGCCTTTTGAAGAGGGACAGCAAAAGGCTGTTTATTTATTGTTTGTTTGTTTGTTTGTTTGTTTGTTTTCTCTCCCCAATGGTCCAGCTCGGTCAGTATCATTGCAGGAAACAGTTTGAACAGAAAAGTCAAATCAAATAAATTTATAAAGCACATTTTAAAAACAACAACTTACCAAAGGGATGAACAACAGGTAAAAGAAAGTCTATATAAACAGCACACATATAAATTTAAAAAGAATCAGAAAGGCAATAGATGGAAAACATGGAGGTCAGGAGAGGCAGCTGGCCCTGCTGGTGGCTAAGCGCCCCCAGAGGTGAGATCCTAGAAATGCCCCTGGAGACAATCTTTACAAAAATAACTCATACCTTATTAAAAGTCTGTCAGAGGCCTGTCTAATGTTGGAGGGCAAATTGTTACAAAGCGTAGGAGCCACAATTTAAAAGCGCTGTCTTCTCTCAACCAAAAGCAGCTGGTCAGAAGATCTCAGTCCCCGAGAAAGAAAGTAAGTTTGTAGTAGGTCAGAGAGATAGGTGGGTACAAGGCCATGTTGGCATTTACAGGTGAGCAGGAGAATTTTAAAGTCTATTCTATAGCGCACAGTGAACCAGTGAGCAGAGCATAAGACTGGTGAAATATCCTCAAATCTATGGGTTCCTGTTAAGAGCAGAGCTGCAGCATTCTGAACAAGCTGAAGACATTAAAGGGAGACCTGACTGATCCCAACATAAAGTGCATTTCAATAGTCTAGTTGGTTAGTAATAAAAGCATGGATTATTTTCTCAATGTCAGGTTTGGTTAATACTGGCTTAGCTATCTGTCTTAACTAAAAACAAAACAACTCAACTCTGTTTTCTGCAAAAAAAAAAAAAAAAAAAATAGAGCATGGACAATTATCAGGTTTTAAGAGCAGGTATATCTGACAATCATCGGTATAACAATGAAAGGACAGACCATGTTTCCTTAGAACAGACCCCTGAGGAAACAGGTGAGAACAAAAGCAGCCCAAGAATCAAGCCTTGCTACATGTTAAAGCAGAAGAGTTTCCAGCACTAACACAAAACCTTCTGCCACTTATCCAGTGCCACTCTTGTGATCCCAACCCAGTGTTCTACCAGGATAATGGATAATGTGGTCAACATTATCAAAAGCTGCAGTAAACTGACCAGAGTTATTTTAAAAAATATATATATATATTATTACAAACCCTTACCTAAGCCGTTTCAGTGCTATGCAGAAAGGTTTTAAAAATCAATTTGCATTCAGAAAGGTACTTAATTGAATTAAAAGAAAATTCTCCCAAATTTTTGAAAAATTGGAAGTTTTGAGATTGGTCTAAAATTCCAGTAAACTGTAGGGTCAAGTCCAGGATTCTTTTAATTAATGGTTTTACTACTTCACTGATGGCAATACTGAAAAAAACACAAATTCAATCATAAAATCCAAACAAGTTCAATCTGGATATGTGACACTGGCTGCTTCACACTGATTTTTTTTCCCTATTATTTGACACATTTAGCCATTTAAAAATGTATTAAATTTGTTCAGACAAGTCATTGGTATTGTGTAAATTCTTACCTGGAGCTAGTTTATTCCACTAAAACTAAAGAAAATTAAAATAATTCATTGTAGCTACAATGGAAGGCATTTGTCTTCCAACTTCTCAACCCTCTTAGTCTTTTCCTTCTGTTCTCTGGTTATTATTCATGATTAGCATGTTGGTGAATGCAGACACGTTACACAGTAAGGACTTTGTTACACACATCATGCAATAATGTTGATTATAAAGTGTTCAGTGTTCAGAGGCAGTTGTTAGATTATTGTCATTAAAACTGAAAGATTTGGCAGGTACACTGTTAAGATTCAAATGTCTATTCTCAGTTAATTAGAAAATAAAATGCCCATTTTGCTTTTGCTTTGATGTTTGTTATATCATGTTTGAAAAGTGTGTTTATTTTAACTCTCATATAACAAAAGAACAAAAAAACTAAGTAATAAAAAATAAGTTTTCTGTTTCTTTTTTGCTTTCAGTTAAGGAAGAGTTTTTGATTGGACTCTCAGCTTGGTATTGCAGCCTTTCTGTTATGACATTTGCTCATTAGACTGCAGAGTTTGTCAGATTGATAAGAAGGTCACCTCTTTTCAAAACTCATGTCCTTTTCTTATGCAACACTCAGGCTTGGTTTATATTCCATGAGAGGTTAGGAAATCTGCCCTCTTTGATGTGGCAGAAAGACGTTCTTTGCAAAGACATTTTATACTCCAAGAGAGATCCCATTGCTGATCTCCAGGAAGCCACTCGTCCCACAGCGTACCACTGTGGGATGCTGTCAGAAGCACAGCAACTGCATGGCATGGGAATCGGTTTGTGTTGTTACAACACCATGAAAATCATATAAATAATCACATAGAGGACTGTGGACTCCTGCTGTTCATTCAGCAGTACCCACACACAGCATGCCGACCTTTGCCCGGGAAAGATTAGTGACCACACTGCAAATATTGAATCTCAAGTTAATGTCAGCTCCCAGCCGATAATACCCAGTGTGACTGCAGTCACACAGGTTCCTGAGCAGCCCACTATATCATGGCTGCATTAACCACTCCCACTTCACTTTTTTTTTAGCCAATCACACTTTAGTGCAAACCAAACCAAAATGTTCTGCCTAGACAATGTGTGAAATATAAGTTCTTGGTGCTCCAACAGGAACAAAATTACATTGTTTTTGTCTTGCAACAACATTGGCCTTCACTTCTCATGAAGTATGAACATGAAAGGAGGCAAACGGATAATGGTTTAAACATGTTGTGCAGAAGACAAATTATTTTGTTGTCTCATTAAAATACTTTTGTTAAAGATGCAAACATAAAACTTGGTGCATAGGTTCTCTATGGGCCTTTTATTTTAATGAGTGGGTGTCCACTCAGAATTTCATAATCGCCACCAGTTATGGTTTTAATCACTTGTTTTGATTTTGTTTTTTTGTTTTATATATTATTATGTAGAACCAATGAGCAAAATAAAGCCATTTTTAATAAAATATTTCAAATAGCCTATATAAAAACAAAATTAAACCTTCAATAGTTGCTTCAAGATTCAGTAGACATGGGAAAATGGCAACCAGACGTAGGGAGTCCATCTGACTGAGGTTGTGAAAGGTTGGTGAGCAATGGAAGTATTTTGGGCAACCAACTTCCCCTTTGCAAAGTGTTGTGAACAACTCACCAAATGTGGAATGTGTGGTGTAGGTGTAAATATTATCCTAAATAGGCTCTATCTCTGAAAACCAGTTAAATGCAGAATGTCAATATCATGACCATAAATCATATTGATCCTTTTTCAATTCCTTTTTATTGCCAAATCAAAACATGCATAAAAATGTAGGCATAATGGAAAAATCCACATCTTTAGCTTTTTTAGTTGACAAGTTATCAATTGAAACTGTTTGATGGACACCCAGATATTTTATGAGAGAGTTATAGTTATAGAGAGTTATAGTTATATACTCCCTGGTGAGGTGTTCCAGGCATGTCCCACTGGGAGAAGGCCCAGAAGAAGACCCAGGACACGGTGGAGTGACTATGTTTGACTGGCCTGGGAACGCCTTGGGATTACCCCAGAGGAGTTGGCCCAAGTGGCCCGATAAGTGGAAGAAAGCGGCCAGACAGAGTTATAGTGAGCTCTTGTGCAAAGTGTCATGCTTGCATCACAAACTGAAGCATTTTTCCACTCATCTGCTGCACTAATGTGCAGAACCTCAGAGGTTCAAGTTATAGTGAGGGAGAAGAACATATGTTTGGTGTGACAGAGAGATGTTTTAATGACTGGGTGAAATGGAGAAAGGTTATTTGCTGTATGACCTCGCAAACAGCAGGAAGAGAAAATTCATGATTATTTTATAATTTTGTTAACCTAGTCAACCTGGTTTTATTAAACAGCAATTTAATAAACATGTCAATTTTAAAACTGTGGAGATCTGCATGCTTCTGTCTATTTACATACTGAGTACATACAACCATCTAAGATGTTTGTAGCAAGGCTCTTTACTTTTGCTGTAATCATTGTTGTATTTTATACTATTTATACTAATTTTATACTTTAATAATCTGACCTGTGGGACTAATAAAGGATTATCTCATCTCATTTTATCTTATCTTATCATATCTTATCTTAAATTGTTTTGGCTCATCTTCTAATCAGATTACTAAAAACAGACTTTTTTCTATGCACTAAATTCTGTATATTGTTTTGAAAAGGTGTTTCTAATAGAGGTGTTTGTATTTGTGTTTCATCATATATTTTTCAAAATTACATCATGCTACTTGTCTTGTTTGTTTTGTTGTTCTTTTGCAAGATGTCATTTGATTAAAAAAAAAGTGAGAATGCAAGCAGCTTCTGTTTTTTTTGTCTTCGCCTAAGTACAGAAGCTAAAATTGTTCACACTTTAAATTAACTTTTTGGATTTTAGTTTTTTTTTTTTATAAAAAATCTTTTGCTTTTGAAAAAAAAAAAACTTGCATTCTACTTTGTTCTGCAACAAAATCACATTTCATGGTATAATTCAGATTTCAGCTCTTGTTTCTGAAAGTCAAAAGGTCTTTTTATAATGTGATTATGTTGAGAAAAAAGAAAAAAACAATGCATGGCATTCTTTGTAATAATCACTGTGAGGGACGGATGACTAAGCAGAGAAAAAAAATGGTCTGACATCATCATGAATGACAGAATCTTATGCTTTACTGAGCAGATGAAAAGACATGCAGTGACATATATGGTATATACACAACACTTGGGTGGGTGCATCAATAAATCATGAAGACAAATCAAAGCCAAGTCACCAGTTTATTTCCTGGACGTGGGTGATATAATGCAGCTCACTATAACAGCAAAGCAATAAATCCAGTGAGCCTAAAGCTGCTGCTGGTTTGGCAAATCCTGTACAGTGTGAGGTTTTTGTTTACTTCCTGGGTTTTTAACCGCACTTCTACAAACAAAGCAAGAAATAAAGTACATTTTATACAGTCATGAGTCACATGACAGTCATATGTCAATATAGAGTAATGTAATATTTTATTTTTTTCTTTAAACAATGAATTTTAGGTAATAATGACAATGATAGTCAGATATTTTATGTGTCACATTAATTAACAAAGCAACCTGAATAATACAGCTGCAAATCCTTTCAGCTGTTGAAGTATTCAGTTTACCAAAATAATGTTTTGCTCTAATATCTTCTGTATGCAGTTTATTGGCATGGGCATGTTTGTACAGCTGCAGTCTGATGCTGGTGAGTACATTCAGCATGTTTCTGTTTTTCTGGATGTAAACAGCTGCTGCAGCCAGAGATCATGGAGGGAAATCAGGCATCATTACGCTGCCTGACAGCATCCACCTGTGATGATGGTATGTAATGGCAGGATGGAAAAGTGCAAAGAAGAAACAAACATCTACTCCCCTGACAAACACCGAAACAGTAGTGTGTAATTTCTGTTTACTGTAATCTCAACCTCATCACATTTCGACATCACCCCAGGAGAAACAGAGTCACATCCGTAAACAGAAAACTAGTGCATGCAGAAAAAGATGAAATGCTTTCATCACTTCCCTGACAGCCGGCCTGAAGGTTTTTTACTCTGAAAACCACTCTCTTATTCTTTACTTCTCTGTCAGACAAAGCCATTAGCTGTGCATTTATCTCAGTAGAAGTAATCTAACCCAGGAACACACAGCATGCTTGGCCTGACTTTGGTTCACTGAGCTCTGAACAAATCTTTATCTTACAACCAATGGAGAAACTGAAAAAAGCTCCAATAGACCCAACCTGGATCAGAGCAAATATAGTTTAATCATTTTATTTTTAGCTGTGCTTTAGTGACCCCTCTGTCCAGCAGCTCAAACTTTATCCCTTCATCACTGACTGCTGGATAAGACTGAAATCCTCCATGAGGATCAGTTGGTAAATTAGTATGAGATATATTGCCAAAGGTCAAGTCTAACTGGGCAGATGTATGCATCCATGTGGGTGAAAATGGACAGAAAAACAAATACAAGATCAAATGTTTTCATTTTTAATTATTATCATAACAACAATAGTTGTGCTTGAGGACCATGGTTGGAAAACGCTGCCCTAGAGTTCAGCCAACCTCGGGTCTTACACACTTCAACTAGATCATTGCAAAAAGTGGCTATGATTGCTGGTTCCAAATTGGAATAGCCATATGTCACCTCCTCTACATGAATGACTTCAAGCTGTATGCAAAAACTGATCCCCACCATGTGACACTGAGATGTAATTCGGACTGGATAAATGCAGTGGAATGGTATTCAAAAGAGATCAAGTGATCACAACTGAAGGAGTTGAGGTACCCAAAGATAACACGGGAGATGTCAGGGACAGACATATATCTTGGACCCCACATTGGCAAATTGCAATCATGAATAAAACACAAGGAAATCAGCCACAATGAAGTACATGCACAGAGAAATGCAGGTCGTGAAAAGACAGCTGACTGCCATAAACAAAGTCTGAGCTATCAATCAACACGGACACAGTGCCATTCATCAAATACATCAGGTCATGGCTAACCAACCAGAGGTGTGTGGTTGACCAGCTACAGAAGAAGGCAGTAGTGATTGATGTAGCAATCCCAAATGACTGTAAGAACATAAAGGAGCACAAGTAACTTAAAAAATACCAAGAAGTGAAAAAAGCAGATGTTGCTGAGTCAAGACAGCAGTGTTGCCATTAGTCATTGGTGCAAAAATAAATAAATGGCTGTAGCAAATGCTACGACCCCCAAATTGGAAGAGTGGCTCCAACAGATCCTAGGAACAACCTCAAAGATCTCTGTCTATGTGTTTTGGGGGGCCCTAGAATGGTGAGGTTATTAAAAACAAATTAAACAACATCAACAACAACAAAAAAGGTAATTGAGAGGACACTGATAAACAGCAATTGGAATGTAAATGTATACAGTCAGTAGAACTGAAGTACAACAGTCATAATATAACCATATTTACTACAAGAGAAATGGTTCTGCATCATACCTCAGAGGGAAAGTTGTTTAAATGTGGCAATACATTGATTTATTCTGCTTTGCCTTGAGTTGCATGGCTCTGTGCTCATATATAAAAAGCAATCTCTTCACAGTAAACTGTACTTCAATGTAAGATGTGTTTCATGTAAGTCATGCTGAATCCAGAGTTCAACATTTCAGCCAGAGGTCAGTAATAAACTACAGATATGGATCTGCCATCATGAGGATAGGGTCATGAACCCATTACTGTAGCGAGAACTGACAATGGTGAATAGAAGACTTGAGTAAAATAGAGAGATGGGGACTGGATCATGATCAGAGCTCAGGAGAATGTGATTCCTTCATTTGTTATGCAGCCCCCTGCAACTCTATACCCAATTGTGCTATCAATGTCTGTTGTTTTTAAGAAAAAAAATGGCTATAACAATTGTTGCATAACTCCTAGTTTAAACTACATGCTCCTGTTTGACCTCCGCAGCATACTATTTTATACATTCTAATCAATGAGAGTATTTACACTGGCTCCGTACAGCGGTGGTGAGCGAACTGCGATCCGGCAAAAAAAAAAAAAAATTTTTTCTGCCGGACGCCGGAGCTGCACCGAAGTCAATTTTTAAAGATTATGTTGCACCAACAGGAAGAGGAACGTGCACAACATATGTATTTTCAAAATAAGAGACCATAATTTTGTCAAAATGGCAGCTATATTAATAAATATATGGATAGATTCCTACACAAATGCTGTCAGAACGCATCGTTCTGTTTGGGAAGCAGATGGTAACATGTAGCATGAAGCATATGTGTACACACACGATACACATGGATTTTATTTTGACATCAGAAGTTTCAAAAAGACGACAGCGATACAGTTTCAACCATGGATATCAAAAGCCTTTATATCAATGTTTTCAGCTGAGTTTGGAGTTCATCTTTCACATAATTAATTATTTTTTGCTCTGACTTCCACATTTATCACTGGATTTATTGTGTGATCTCCTCCCTGCACACACTCCCTCCTCTGTGTGTCGGACCGGAGCAGAGCTGAGCCGAGAGGAGGCTGTATAAATTGGAACAGCTGTGAACAGCCCACCACAGCAGAGCGGAGTCGCATGTAGTGTAAATCTGGGGTAAAATGTAATAAACTTTAATATGATAAACGTGCAAGATGAACAACTACATGAAATATGACATTGCTTTTATGATCAGATATGTTCAGTGACACAAAGTATGTCTCTGATTGATTGCACTTATGCTAACTACTATCCATTAACTACATTATGTGTGAAGATCTGTTTAAAGTGAATGAAGACACATCTCAACTGTAAACTGGGACTGTTTTATTCTGCCCGTTTGCTGTCATTCCTCCAGTTTAACTTTATGTTTTGCATTTGACCTTATAAATGTCAATCTGTTAAAACAGAATTAACTCCAACAGGTTGAGAAATCTTTCATAACCATATAGCAGTGTTTTTCCAACCCTGGTCTTCATACCACACTGCCCTGCATGTTTTAGAGGTTTCCCTGCTTCAACAGAGCTGATTTAAATTGATAACTGATTAACAGGCTATTGTTTAACTGCAATCAACTGAGTCAGAAGCAGAAAAACCTCTAAAACATGCAGGACAGTGTGCTTTGAGGACCAGGGTTAAAAAAAAAAGCCATATAGGACATTCAGTACTTTCGATAATGTTATTCAATGCCTACATTCTATATATAGTATTTTTGTACATTACTAGATTTTCAACTATCCACTTTTGCTATGTGTAATAACAAATACAGATTTTTTTACCTTGCTCCTAATCAGCTGTGACATGTCCACTGATTTGATGACAGACACATACATGTCAACTTGTACAAATTGTCTGTCAATTATAGCCCCCCCCCCCATTTAGTAGGTATACAGAGATATAAGGACAATATATTTTACATTTTAGAGCCTGTAGGATGTAAAAAATAAAATAAAACAACCACTGCACCACAGTTGTGCCACAAAGTCAATGCTCTTGAGTTTAGCTTTTGTTCCTTTCAGCGAGGAGGAAGGGGTGGGTGGTTTTGTGCCCCATCAACAAGCGGTTAGCCTTGACACAAAGTGGGTCAGACACATATTGCAGTCACAGGAGGACTTGAAAGGGATAAACTGAAAACACTTTAATCAACCAAAACAAAAGCTGACAAAGCAGCAAAACTAAAAAAAAAACTCAGGAGGTGAACCAAGGTAACATGAGGCGTTTTTAAACTGCATGGCCCAGCCTGGCTTCAAACCCGGGTTTAGTGTTTTTGCATTATCCCTTGTGTCCCAGGTCCACCCCGATTTCTGGAACTTCAAGAGTTGTGCTTCTACCCCCTAGGTTCGGGTGTGTGCTCCCCCTGTAGTGGGGTGGGTGCTCATCCTGGAACCTGGGGGGTATAGAGTGTGTATCGGGAGCACAAGTGGATTGTGGCGTCCT
>JARVGW010000624.1:6717088-6729458 GCA_031762495.1 Anablepsoides rubrolineatus | reverse complement strand
TATTTGTATATATATATATATATATATATATATGTGTATATATATATATATATATATATGTGTATATGTATATGTGTATATATATATATATATGTGTATATATATATGTTTTTTTTTTTTTAATCCTATGATTGCTTAGTCATGCAGATCTTATTTATACTTCATCACATTATTTTTCCACAAAGCCGACTTAAACGTTTACATGTCAACTGTTCCGGCTCTGTTTTTACCTCACTTCACAACACAACATCACAGGCAGATTGGCTTCAACTTGCCCAATCACACCAAGGCTGCCAAATGGCATTTAAGTCTCAACTTAAAGTCTTTTGTAAAAGGACCTATTTACAGAGGTCGTGCTTTCCCTCCATTTGTTTATTTTATTGGTCAGTATCGATGGATCACAGATACAAATGGCTGAAATGAGCTCAGGAAAAATAACTAAACTTTAGGACACAGATCGAAGACCTCTGTCCTCTGAGCAGATCCCACCTCACCTGACTCTGCTTCAAAAAGGGTCTGCTGAGGTGGGACGGCATCTGATTAGGTTTCCTCCCGGGCGTTTCCCTGTTGAAGTTTTTAGGGCACGTCCTACTTGGAAGAGACTCCCAGAGCTTGAGTTATTGTTTCTGTCCTCTCTGGGCTGGGAACAATGCCCCAGGAGCAGCTAAACAGAAAAAGAAGGATGGGTTAAATAATTTCTCTAGCATTTGTTTTTTTTTACATTTTAATAATATACATATAATCTGTAATACCTGTTTAAGTCTGTGTTACAATAAGAGCTATAGTATTTGTTCAAGCAAAACAAGGCAAAAGAAATTCTCAAAGAGAGGAAAAATATACCTTATCTACAACGAGCAGTTTATTTATTATTATAACTTACTGTAATATATTCTTTCTAAGATGTGATTGTTTGATTTTAATATTGTTCTACAAAATTAAAATAGGTTGTTTCATTTTATGTTGACAATGACTCCAAGCTTAAAGCTAAACATGTGCTCTAGGGCTGCACGATATTTGGAAAACTTGTGATGTGCGATAACAGTGCTTAATATTGCGAGTTTAAAGCCAAGAAAACCATCTAAAAAACTAATTATTTCCATTCCAGCCTGAATTTTTTTTAATATGAAGCAATTCATCCAGTTGACCAAATACATAAAGGGCTTCATTCGACTGGTGAAATACTTCAAGCTTCCATCTGAATGGCGAAATGCATAAATGCAAACTTTTGAGTTAACCATTTATTGCAGTTTATGCAGTTGTTGCCATATGTATATTGCACAGTATTATCGCGATGACAATAGATTTTCGATATATTGTGCAGCCCTAATGTGCTCTGGTCTCAGCATCTGTCCAGGCAGCAGAAAAACAAACCTCTAAGCCAAATATAAAGGCCTAGATCCCTCCTTAACACACCTCTAGACCTTTGCTTTATTGGGCTCTCCACAGTTTTAATCTGTCGTTTAAGTTTACTTTGATTTTTTTTTTAACTTTCCCCTCATTTTTCTATTTTATAAACAGTTTCCTTGTTTCTGATTTTGCAGCACAATGGAGTCAACGTGGGCATGGACATCAATGTGACAGGAGTGTGGGAACGCAACATCACTGGCCAGGGAGTCACAGTGGTGGTTGTAGATGACGGCGTGGAGCACACCCACCAGGATATTAAGCTCAACTACGTAAGATAAAACTGTTATTTCTAGAGCAGTTTAGCTCTGAGTTATAGAGGAGAGAAATCTCATGTGTGTTTGAGACTGTGATGTGCTTTTGTCAAATCTTTAACTGCTTTTTAATGTTAAGGTTTAGTGCTATAAAACTACTTCAACAACATTCTCATGAACCAACCTGGAAGTTGTAACATCAGACCAACAGCACATTTCCCGTTAAACTGGTTCTGTCTTGGTTCAAACTAAAGCTAGGAAGGTGTGAACCCCACGCTCATACGACTGGTTCTGTGTCCCTCTTAGAGTCCCGAGGGCAGCTACGATCTTAACTCCAATGACCCGGACCCAATGCCTCATCCAGACACACACAGTGACAACCACCACGGGACTCGGTGCGCTGGAGAGATTGCAGCTGTTCCCAACAACAGCTTCTGTGCTGTGGGCGTGGCCTATGGCAGCAAGGTGGCAGGTACATGATTAAATGTAGCATTGTTCTCAAAACCAGAAGGTTTTAGAGTCAAAAAACATCTGGTTCAGAGGTTCTCAAATGTCAGATAGCAGTCTGGATCTAGACCCAAATGAAGACCTATCTTAACCCAGATTAGTTGTTAAATTTAAATTGAACTTTATTTATGATAATTGCTGCCTTGTACCTCTCAGTGCTAGTTTCCCTGTGCAGAGGAAGTCAAACTATTGAGAGCCTTATAAAACAGCACCGTGAGTGGGGGAATCCAGCATGGCTGACACTTGAGAATAGTTATTTTCTAGACTGGATGGACTTGTACGTATTTATTCTTTCTGTGGAGAGTTTAAGACCCATCTGCTTTGTTTGGAAACAAAGACAAATATTAAAATCTTCTAATTAAACTGTACTACAAAATCAAACACAAATCATCTGAGCACTTGACTCAGTGAAACCTGAACTGAGAGCACAGAAAATAAATAAATAAATGAAGGACCCTGTTTGACAGATCCATTCATTGACTGTCCACCAGCAAACCATTATAATCCACTTATATAAACAGATTTTTTTCCATGATGGTCACCTGGATAGTAAACAAAAAAAATCTTCAACTCCAACTCTAGATCACTTGACTGCAAAGTCTTTATGATTGTAGTTTATGAAGATCTTGTTGTGTTTTTCTAAAAATGAAAATCATATTTTGACATGCCTCGATTTATTTATATTAAAAGCTAATTTTATTTGACTAAAAGGTAGAAAATGGGAATAAAGTTATTTATTAATTCTATTGTAATTTGGTTTATAATTTATTTTTAATGAGTTTGTGTTTTTATTGTAATTGCTATTGATTTTGTGTGTGCAGTGTGGATCTTTCAGAAGGTTTTTTAAAGTGGACCTCTCTGACTTGGTGGAAATGTATTTTGCTTTCTGCTCAGGTATCAGAGTCCTGGACGGCCCCCTGACAGACAGCTTAGAGGCCATAGCATTCAACAAACATTATCAAGTCAATGATATCTACAGCTGCAGGTATCAAAACAGTTCATACCTGATTGAATATTTTCATCAAGAGTCAAACATTTATGACAGTACATCACTAAAAACAAGTTTACCTCTGTTTCTTGTGCATTGTGTTTTAATATTGTGATGATCAAGAGTTTCTGGGATTGTGATCTTATAGTTGGGGTCCAGATGATGATGGACACACTGTGGATGGACCTCATCCTCTTGGCAAGGTGGGACACTTTTACAGCACTCTATTTGTCCTGCAGAGGGTGGTAGAGAGCAATATATAACTTGCATGAGCACAACTAAAATAGTCAATTGTGCTCTGGTTTCACCTAAAATGTTAGCTCTTTTCCTCCTAATCTGACTGTATTTATGTTTGATATTCAACCTTATTGTTATGTTTTCTTTGCAGGCAGCACTGCAGCACGGGGTGATCGCAGGCAGACGAGGCTTCGGCAGCATTTTTGTGGTTGCCAGTGGGAACGGAGGTCAATACAATGACAACTGCAACTATGACGGTTACGCCAACTCCATCTACACCATCACAATCGGTGAGACACCGATTTGTAGCTGTTAGGTTACCTGTCTGGGATTTTTCATGGAGTGTTTGAGTGAGTCGCTGTGTTTGAATGCGTTTGCTTGCAGGAGCGGTGGATGAGAAAGGACGAATGCCCTTCTACGCAGAGGAGTGTGCGTCCATGCTGGCCGTCACTTTCAGCAGCGGAGGGGCCACGCTGAGGAGCATTGTAGGTTTCATTGATGTTTATTTTCTTTATTTAGACAGGTGGTCTCTTTGAGACAAGTAGTCTCATTTACAAGAGAGACCGGATGCATTAAATCAATTACAGCAATCATAAAATATGTTGTTCAAAGGAAACTGGCAGGGTATAACAAAATCTAGATGCATGTCAGAAATTTCACCAAGCAGAACTGTAAATCTAACTCTTTAACCCTTTAAAGGGCAATAAGAGGGTTACTTGAACCAAACATTACACTGAGGTTACACACTAGACATAACCACAACATTTTTAAATTATAGACTTTGTGAGTTAGCAAGAAAGCCATTTGGATAAAGCAGACATGCACTCCTCCCAGACATAGTAATTAGGTTTGTCGTAAAACACAGTAAATCAATTAATCGCATGATGAATTAAAATGAGTGAATTAAAAGGAAGTTAATAATTTTCCTTTATCTGGTTGCTTATTTTCTTCGCGTCTCCCTCTTTTCTACTTCTTGGTGCAGGGAGGAGTGAACTCTCATATCAGGTGCCAGGCGCATGGTCTCATAATCTTTTTAGCATGAGAGGAGCATTTAGCTAGAGGAGCGTCTTTGGTTTACATTATATTAGTTTAAAATGGTCTCCAAACAATATAGTTTAGTGCAATAATAATTATTACACAACAAAGTTTGTTATTATGACATGCCTAATAGTAACCACTGTAAGATATGATCTGTGTAAGTATAAAAAAAGACTTGACATGATACTGTTATGGTCTATGTACTTAATAATGGTTACAAAACGTATAGAGTCCAGATGATGGCAATGTTTTAAACAAAGTTTCATTCATATAAAATCAAAAAACCACAGGGAGTTGGGAGCCCTGTCCAAAACAAACACAATAGAGTGTAAGCCTTGAACTAAACTTGGAACCAAAAACAAAAATAAGAGTGCCCAGTGACTCCCAAATCTAATTAGTAAATAATAGATATAAGCGGTGCAGACAAAAATGACATGGTGCTAGGCTGTGGTAGAAGAAAGCAAGCCAGCTTATTCCTTTTAGAGAGTTGCCAGACAATAACTTGTATAACATACATAATAGATGTAGAGTAGAAGTATATAAAAAATGTTGTTTTGTGTATTTCAGAAAGCTCGAACTGTTGGACTTGTGAAAAATTATATATTTTATGTCACTGTAAGAAATTCCATTTTCTTTTACTGAAATCGCGTCTAAACCAGGCATAAAGCACATAAATGTTGACTAGATTAAATGTGTAGAGAATAGACCATACAACCAACTCCAGTACTGGATCTGAACGGTGTTTAATGCTTCTTGGTCAAGCATCCACAGCGCTCAGATTTACAACAGGTTTTAACATTCATCAGCGTCTGTTTCCGCCCACCACTCACAAGTTTACTATTCACTACATGAATCAACAGTTTTTATGTGTTGTCATGGTGTTCCAGGCATGTACCTAAAACTATTTTAACTTAGGCATAACAATAATTACACAATAGTTTTTCGAAAGTAGTAATTACCTAGAAAAACTATAAAATGGTGTTGTGCTTTTAGAATCAGTAAGTAAATAACCAATAAATTTTTTCGTCACTCTTGAAAAAACTGAATATCTCTAAAACTTTAAGTCTGTAAACGAGGCTTTACATCAGGAGAGCTAGAAACAACGACAGGAACGTCTTTTTAATCAGTTGACCCATGTTTGCCTGTGTTTATGGCAGTCTCCTTAGTAACTCCACTGGCTGCTGCAGGGACATCATCATTTGTGGGGAATAGATATAAGCCAGAACCTAACCATGGATTCAGTACACTCCCAGACTCAGTGCTCATCACACACTGCCTGCATGTTATTCTTGAAACGTGAACATGTTTAAGTTACAGGAAACAGTTTGAGGTTGTTTTAGAGACTTCAGCGACCGCTGTAAGTAAATAAAGTTGGATTTGTTGAAGATTGCTGTTAAAAACTGAAGAAGGGGTTCTGCAGTCACTAAGTGGGAGTTTCTTGTTTTGTGGGAGGACTTTGTCCAAATCAGGATGGGTCTGTTTAACTTGTGGGTGTAATTTGTTAGAGAAGTGATAGGTCAGATTGACTATTTAAGGTGGGGTTTATGGAAGACTAGGGCAGGGGGGGGGGGGGGGGGTGTAGCTCTGTTGTAACGGTTAAAAAGCAAATATATGTGACCCATCATATCGAAATGAGGATTAAGTCAAATTTGGTCAAAATGACCTAATTACATTTTTAGATTTTTGGCTTTAAAAGCTACATTTTGACACCTGGATAACTTTGATATAAGGAGATCCAGAGATATGACTTAATTTGTCTTGTTGGTTACAATAACACATTACTGTTTGGTCTGAATCCTAATTTTATGTAAAATTATTGAGTATTTTTGATGTTAATATAAAGAGGAAACCTCAAATATTATTTGTATATTAAGATTTCCCAGTTGGAAAGAAACAAAAACATTTCTAGCTCACAGTGAATGATGGAGAGCATCATGGACAATTCGACAATCTTTTCAGCCTTATTTTACCATCAACACTCTTATTTTTGTAGCTACAACTGCATTCACATTTTTGTTTTTTCTCAACCTCCATAAGGCCCCAACCTACTGTCTTACACTGCCACTGACCATTAAAGCCAAACAAACAGAGCTAAACTCTCTGAGGGTCATGCATGTGTTGCAGTGTTTATATAATGTGTACTTATACACAACTTTACATTGAAACTGTTCAGTTGTCAGTACATCAACGTTGTTTGAGTTCTCTAATGTTACTGAGCCTTATTTGCTAAACAGTAAACCCATCTCTGTGGTTCTGCAGGTGACGTCGGACTGGTCCATGCAAAGGGGCACGGGCTGTACTGAAGGCCACACTGGCACCTCTGCTGCTGCCCCCCTGGCTGCAGGAATGGTGGCTCTGATGCTGCAGGTCAGGCCCTGCCTCAGCTGGAGGGATGTTCAGCACATCATCGCCTTCACCGCCACCAAGGTAAGCCTGATCAGACGTCACTGGTTTAGTTTATAAGAGGATTTTATTGGTCTGGTCGGGAATTCCAGTTGTGTAATTAAATAAAAAGGGCAATCCCCAAGCATCACCGTGTTGTTAAACATTATACAAAAGGATGTTCCTTTTCTCGTTCGTACTCAATGTGCCAGCAGGGTTCTCAGATTTAACCACTGAGCTGTTCTGCTGTAAATCACAACATTTTGAAAAGATATTCAATGAAAAACTGTGTAATTGTTTAATTCAGTGATGTATAAAGTCCCACAAAGTGATACTTGAGTAAAAGTACAAGTATCTTACCAAAAAATTACTTTGGTAAAAGTTAAAGTCTGCTTTAGGAATATCACTTGAGTAAAAGTCTTAAAATATCTGATATTTTTTGTACTTAAGTATTAAAAGTAAAAGTATTGATTTAAAATGAGCAGTTAGATTTTCTGTAATGACATTTATTAGGAGGTGACCTCCCCAAAACAATGCAGAAATTACTATATTGTATTAAAATAAGTTTTAGTCCAGCTGTTTCAGTTTACATATATTAAGGCTGCCCAAACCTTTTCCCCAAAATAAAAATCTTTCTGAGGGCTGCAGCTAAATGCAATAATATAATTCATGAAATACAAATACTTCTTAAGTACAGTCCTTTTATTTTAACGATTATGTCCTGCTGGAGTAAGACATGAATTGTTCTGTACAAACTATTATGATATCTGAATTTTATATATTTATACTTCTCATTTAACCAAAATTAAATTCACTCTATCTAGGAGGCACAATTTATATGGATAGTATTTATTATTTACAATAACAAACTGGAATGAAAACATGCAAAAATGAAATAAAAGTAACAACTTTTTACTTCTTGCCTTTTTTAAAAATGTAAGAAGTAGAAGTAAAAAGTAGGCTATAAAATAATTACTCAAGTAAAGTACAGATACCCAAAAATTCTACTTAAGTACAGTAACAAAGTATTTGTACTTAGTTACTTTACAACTCTGGTTTAATTGGGCTGTTAGAACTCTTAAGAAAACTTACTGTTTTGAAGTTGGGCTTTTTTGACATTTTCACCAGCTATATTTAGTTTTTCAGTATGAACTGTTTAACTGCAGTTTCATATGAAGCAATTTTAGAAATATTTTGGATCGGTCAAAAGAATCTGAATTATGTGGGAAAACAAATGACACAAATCCAAAAACTTGACTGGGATCATTTTCTTTGGCTCCACCTGCACTTTAAAAAAGCTGCTGTTTATAGCTCAACATGTTATGTCATTCCTTCATCAAAAACATACTCAGAGTGTTGCTTTGATTTACTCATGCATGTTTAAGAAATCCTTGAATCTCCTGTGGTAGCCATGTGGAGCTGCTTAAACGCTTGCTGATACAAAGCTCCGCCTACTTACCCAAAGCTCCTCCGTGGAGCTCAGTCTGGAGGAGACTTTTCTCTTCAACATTCCTACAAAAGGTTATAAACAGCATGAAGCACTGTTGTGAAGCTGTGCTGAAGTGTGAGTGTTGGACACAGTAGGAGGTTCTTAAAGAGACAGGGGCCAATTTCAAGGTGTTAGGCTATTATGCAAAATCAAATTTATTTTTGATATATACAGCTTTTTCATAACAACTGAAGATAACATAGTTATTGATTGGGGTATAGAATTAAACTATATGCCTGTAAAATACATAACACTCTTCTCCTCTTTAACACAAACTAAATGAATCTGATTTATAACCTGGCCCTGACAGACTAACATAGGAGTTTAGTAAAGAAATTATGTAGAAACAAGCAGATTAACGGCACCCATTAAAGGAATGATGTCGATGAAGAGGAGGAGATTCAAAGGCTGGACACAGAGAAGCAGAAAAACGAATTCTGTTTAATGATGACAATATTTTTCTTCCAGAATTTTTCCACATTAAAAAAAAAACTTTTGTTTTTTGTCTTACAAATATGATGCTGACAAAACCATGATGGAGTATTAGTGTCACTCAGAGAAACAAAAACAAAAGAAAATGTGTTTTATAGTTGGAATGTTGAATAAAGTCAAAACAATAAAAAAAAAACAAGTCAAAGTATATTTCAAGAAAAAAGTCAAACTCTTTAGAAAAAAGGAGAATCCAAAACACATCCAACATTAACAAATACTGAACACCTACTTCAGTCATTCAGTCCCAACTCGGACTGGTTCTGGAAAATATCTCATGTTGTCATAGTATGATCACCCCCATAATCCTCCTCTGCAATAATCTTTTTAACTTCCTTATCCAACATTTTCTCCAGGTAACCCTAAAACTCTGTCATACATGACTGTTAACTCTTTGGTTTGTTAATTAAACTTGCTGGACCAGGACCTATAACTTCTCAGTGTGTGTTTAACAGTGTGATGCCAGCGCTGACTGGAGGGTGAATGGAGCTGGCTTTCATCACAGCCACCAGCATGGCTTCGGTCTGCTCAACGCCTGGAGACTTGTCAATGCAGCCAAGGTACACAGAGATGCAGCCATTTTCATCAGGAAATCACCAGTTTTAAAGTTTTACTATAAACGTCAGGACATAATAAAACTCTGACATTTCTTTGCGTGTTTCAGATGTGGGAGTCCGTGCCTTTCCTCGTCTCTTATCAGAGCTCAGTAATGAAGGAGGAAGCAGTCATCCTGACTGATCCCCATGAGCTGGTCCTCGGCTGGAACGGTACTGCTTTCTGTTTATCTCTCAGCTCTCTAAAGGACACTTGCTTGTCGTGTTTACACGTTGCACAGCTTAACTGAGTCCCTCCCTCCCTGCCTGCTCCTCACTCTGCCTGTCCTTATTAGGTAATGTTCACTTGTTTGGGAGTTTCTCTAATGGGATGTTTGTTTGTTTTTGTCTTCGTTTTTTCCCCCCTCCTCAATCTGCCTCAGTGTCTCACAGTTCTCTTTAGGTTTTGTCTCTGGTCATTTCTCACCTCTGTATCATATGTATGGAATCTTTGCCTCACATTTTGTCAACAAAAGCCAGTAGAAATGACCTAATTTTAGCAGAAACATTTCCTTTTTTTCTAATCTCTTTTCCTTTCCTCTCTTGTACTTGTACTACGTGTCTCAGGGTTTTCAAGGACAAAGTAAAGCTGCTAGCAATTACAGAAGGACTAATGAAGAATGTCTGGATTTGTTTTCAGGAAAACCACGCTTTAGCCCTCGTTCTCCCTTACTCTGTCTCGGTCAGGTCTTCCTGTGACACCACTGAGCTTTGCACTTAGTGTGTTTTGGCAGCGTCACTGGCTAATGCACTGCCTCTAAAGCATTTCAGAGAGCTGCTTCCCACAGGAACGTCGCTGAAGTGTAGTCATGTTTGAGTGGGGTGAATGTGTGTTTGTGTGCTGAGAGCTGCAGCGCCAATTAATCTGAAGTGCACAAGAAAAGAAAAGTCACCTGAAGTTGAATGTTTTATAGGTTTTGTCTAACCTTAGGATAAATATTTATGAGAAGCAACACACAAGATGAACAAAATCAGAAAGAAAAAACAAGTTATGTATATACGTGTGTGTGTAGTTCCAGTCCATGTTTGGACTTTTAAGGAATAATTGAAAGCAATTTTAAACACATGCATGTAAAATGTTCACACTTATGTTAAGATACTCCTTGTTGTTTTTATTGTTATATTAAAGGATGAAATATTAGATTTCATCAGGGATCGGCTCTGAGCTCCCTCTTGTTTGCAGCGGTGACTGACGAGTTGAAAGATGAGGTCAGTAGTCCCTGTCTGACCTGGAGTATGATGTATGTAGTGAGAATAGGGAGCAGGTGGAAAAAAAGAGGACATAGACAGAAGAGGCGAAACAAAACCGATGTGTGTGAATAAGAGGCAGAGAAGTGATGTAACGATGAAGATGGCGTTGATGATCAAAGGATGAAGTTCTCCTTTTTACACGAGTGCTTCAGTCAAACCATAGAGTGGTCAGAAACATGTCGGCTTCTGTTCACACACACACATACTGAGTTGAAGTTTTTTTCTCCTTCAGTCTCTGCTGCTGACCTGAGGCAGTCTGGGATGGAGACTCTGGAGCATGTTGCCGTCACCATGTCAATAAGTCACCCATGTCGTGGTAATGTGGAGGTTGTGCTGGCGTGCCCCAGCGGTATGACATCTGTCATCGGGGCTCGTCGGACCATCGACAGGTATGTGCAGACTGTAGCATGACTTGGAGTTGAGATTGTTGTTTTTATTTTGTTTTGTTGTGTTTTTAGAGAGAAAGAAAGAAGTTCTAATAAAATGTTGTCCTTTTGTTAATACAGAGATCCTTCAGGTTACCAGGACTGGACTTTCTCCACTGTGCGCTGCTGGGGAGAGAAGGCTGAAGGCCAATACACCCTGAAGATATCAGACCACAGTAAGACACTGGAACACACACACAGCATGAGCTGTGAAGTGGCAACAAAGAGCTAAAAACACAAACACACTTGTTCCTCATCTGTTAATGAAATCAGATTCCTGAGCTCTCTGACTCCTCTGTGTTTCTGTAGAAGACAAGTCGTCAGAGCAGTGTGCCGCAGTGGGAGTGTTGAAACAGTGGAAGCTCACGCTGTACGGTTCCTCTATGACTTACATCCAAGTTAAGGACAGACACAGGTAAGTACTGTCACTTTAAACACTGTTATATTTTACAGCTATAAACTAAAGAAATCACTTTTTTGTGAAAATGTAGTGTCAATGCTGAGTCCTGAATGATTTTGCAAAAGTAGTGAAACTATAGCTAAAACATAAAAAAGCAAAACACTACCTCAAGTTAAAAGTAGTAAGATGCTACTTTAAAAAAAGCAAAATGTAATCTAAAAGTAGCCAAATGCTAACTTAAAAAAACAAAAATGCTAAAGTAAAACACTGACTAAACATAACAAGCATCCAGCTAAACACTAGAAGTAACAAAGTGTAAACGGTAATTTGAAATGTCTGCTACATTTAGCAGAATGTTTGCTCTAAACTAAAATTAGCATTAGCAGTATTAGAAGTATGCCAAAGTCAATTTCAAATGGTTTTGAAAAGATCTCAATTAGGTTTTGCATTAAAAAGTTTAAATATTTAGAAGTATAAAGGTTACACCAACTTAAAGTCATAGCACACATCTAGTGTATGAGTTGAATGTTTTTGTACATGAATGGTTTAATTTGCACAAAGTGTACAGCAGTAAATAGACTGAGTAAAACAATAGTTTGATTGCTTATTTCATTGACACAATAAAGGGTTTGCTGCTTCGACTGAATGATCTGCGTGCTGATAGTTTGTTTATATTCAGGCTGGTAGAAGAAGCCATGAGTGGTAAATATTTGGACAGCAGCTTCTCGCTGCCCTGTCCTCCAGGCTTGGATATCCCCCCAGAGATCATCAGCCCTTTTACTTCCAACACCCTCAAGGTAAACATGATACACTGTAAATGTTCCCTCAATCTCAAATATCTATCTATCTATCTGTCTGTCTGTCTGTCTGTCTGTCTGTCTGTCTGTCTGTCTGTCTGTCTGTCTGTCTGTCT
>JARVGW010000624.1:6237703-6249107 GCA_031762495.1 Anablepsoides rubrolineatus | reverse complement strand
ATTTATGTTTGTGGTTGTAATGTGACAACATATGGAAAAGTTCAAGGGGTATGAATACTTTTGCAACCCACTGTACAATCTGGCACTCATGTTTTATCATTCAGTATGTGCATCTTCAGACTAAATATTGATTGCAAGCATTAATATTTGCAGAAACTTTAGTGTGCAGTGTGGATATTGTATTCTGCACTAAATTGACAGCCAACTAATAGATGGAGTTTAATCTGTTGACTGCACCATCACCCTACAAGGGTAGAGAAACTTAGTGTCTTGCTGTGACAGAGACGGATTACAGCCAAGTTGTCTGTGTTTATTTCCTCGTCTCTGCCCTCGTCTCCTCACGTGTGAGGCACAGTGCGTCCAGATTGTCTTGACATGGGGGTAGGAGGGATTACGTGCGAGTGCAGTCACTCATTACAGAATAGATTATTACTCCTTGGGTCTGAGGTGCTGAGCAGTGACTGAGGAAATTATTAAAAAAGACTCAGAATAGAGACGTCACTGAGTAAAATATGTCTGTAAATGTTCAGTCTGAGGTGTGAAAAGCTAGAAATGAACAGACTTTAGGTGTCTTTCACCTCCTAACCTGTAGTTTGGCACAAGCAAAAGCACGTGGACACAATAAGCTTTGTGCAGCAAGTTAATTCAAGTACAAGGAAAAAACACAGGAACTTTTCAATGTAGGATAAAACTCGTGAAATAAAACAGTTTTGCAAAGAAAAAAACACAAGATCATTTATAAAATATGCAATGGTTGAATTTTTAGTTGAACAAAATGTTAATGTCTTTATTTGCAGCCACTAAACAGGATTAAAGTTCTTGTTTTTTATTATTATTACACAAAGTATAACAAACATTTTTGGAGTGTTCAGGAAACTATGCATCAAAGTTCATTGGTTTTAGTATTGCTTTGGTTTCTGCTCCAGATTATGTTTTCACTCGCTGTTTGCCTAATGTTCATAGTTTAAAGATACTAGTGATGTCATTAAGACTGCTCAGTAAAGAATTCCTAAAGTAGGAAACCAAATCAGCACATTTTTAAAAGAATGGTTAATTTGTCCTTAGCTTAAACATTTGTAAGCAAAGTTTATGAACGGCTCACACAAGCTTTTGTTTAGCTGTGAAAACAGCCGAAACAACAGGAGATGGGTCAACAGTGATGGAGTCCATAAAAAAGTTGTTTGGGGGGTTAGAGTAAGTTTTACTGTTTCTCTGAATATTTGAAAGATGTCTTCTGTTTGATTGTTTGCTCATCAGATTCTGCCGTATTTGTTTGCCTACAGTCTTCAGCTAATGTAGGTCAGTTGTGTGACCTCATAGTTTTCGGCAGATTTGAGGTGAGACCACGCATTTCAGATTTCCAACATACCAAAAATTTGTCCAGCCTACTTCTGGCCCACACAATGCACTAACATTTGGCCTAGGTACTACAAAGAATGACGGCACCTTTAGTGGTTTAGATATGGTTTGCCAGAGGTGGTCCATGCATGGGCCAGCACCACATAAACCAAACCACAACTGGGCCTTTTGTGGCATAAAAGGCATTGTTTTTGAGGTACTGATTGAAAACCTCTTGATAATGTTTGCAGATTCATACATGTTTAATGTTAGCTATGCCTTTGGTTTCAATATAAAACTGATTTAGGCATTTCGTTCTACTGCTTTCATTAGTCCTCTGCTGCACACATTGCAGTTAATAAAAAACATTCTCTCTCTAATGTAATCATGTGTAATTTGCCTGTAATTATGTTGTTAATTCCACTAGTGGTGTAGACATGCTCAGAACATGACCGTGGACTTCTCACATACATCCTGACATTTACTGACCAGTTGTTGGGCTCATTACACCCATGAGGCTAATTGATAGTTCCTACATATTTGGTCAAGCATAATGTTTTGGTTTAGTTACATTGTTCTATTTATTTATTTTAAATATAATTGGTGCATGACTGAGTTATATGGAGCATCCTCTGAGCAAACGGCTGCAAATTTTAATGACTGATTCAGTTTTCTTCATGATTTCATCATGATTCTGTCACACACTCCCCTGTGTAGGCTCGGTATCCTCGCATAGCCTCAGCACATCTCTGCCTCTCCCAGCGTTGTCTGAATGACACCGTGTGTGTGTGTGTGTGTGTGTGTGTGTGTGTGTGTGTGTGTGTGTGTACTTGTTTTGACTACAGAGTAAGGACCATTTTCCATAGTTACTATCAAAGTGTGGTCTTTGATGTAAAGTGAGGACCTCTTCAATGTCCTCACTTTGTTTGCAGCTCTGCTGTGCTTTGCTAGTTAGGTTTAGAGGTTTGGTGTGAATTAAGATTTGGTTCAGGGTAGAGTTAACTATAGACCAGTAATGGTTAATTTTAGGAAGATTGTAACGATTAAGCATAAATACTGTTACAAAAATGAATGGAATTCAATACAATGTCCTCAGTTTGTGTGTGTAAACATGTATTTGATACATCATGGGGGCCATTTTCCAGAAAAACACACCCTTGGGACCCAATGCTCCTCATGGGGACCAAAGCCCCATGCATACAGATGCTGATTTTGGATGAGCTGTTAGATTTAGGACCACATTGAGTTTTGGCTAGATTTAGGATCAGGTGTGTACTGCAGTGGTAGGTTTAGGGTAAGGGGTCAAGATTAGTTTATTGAAATGACTGGAAAAGGAATGGAAATCAATGCAAAGTCCCCATGAGGATAGAAGAACAAGTGTGTGTGTGTGTTTGTGTGAGAGAACAGCAATAACCAGAGGTTGGCATAAAGACAGACAAAGAATACAGTTTTGGGTGAGAGTAAAATGCAAAGTGATTTTGTGTTAGTGGTGGTCTGAGTAGAAAGAGATGAAGAGGATGTGCAGAGTGAGGAAGAGGAGGGGGAATAAACATGGTGATGGAGAGTGTGTGAGAGGGAGTGAGAGGGGTTGGGGAGGAGCGGAGAGGAGAGATGATTCCTCGCTAATCCTCTAGACACACGCTTGGTCTGGCTGCCTACTGGCTCTGAGAGAAACAGGGAGACGGAGGCAGGTGAAGGCAAACGGAGAGAGAGAGAGAGACCAAGAGTGGGAATAAAGATGAAGGAACGAGAAGAAAGGGAAAGCTGCCTCCCATAAAGCATGCTCAGAGACACACAGAGACAGAGGGAGGAAAGTCTCACAGCGAAACAGAGGAGCACCATGCTTCATTCCTCCTGAGCTACGCCAGGAGAGCAGGAAGGAGCAACAGGGGGGGAGGAACAGAAGGAGTCTCTGGAAAATATCAGGGAGAAACAACAGAGAAGACTGAGGAGGAGGGAAGAGTGGTGAAAAAAAAAAAGAAATAAAAAGGATGGAGGAGAGAAGCACGAGCAGAGAAACAGAACCCTGGCTCCTCCGGCTCACATGAGCGTGTGGACCTGAGCCTGGACAGAGTTACTACGAGATGTTGTCAGAGAATGAGTGTGGAACGGAGGAGTGTTAGTGTGCAGCTGATGGATGTGTGTTTGCACTTCCTAAAAGTCACCAGGAGTAGATGAGAGCCTGGTGTCTTTTAGACCAGGTGTGTGAGAGAACATATGGCAGAGCAGCTGTTCAGGAGGTAAACGCAGACCAGAGGAGGGAAGCGAGGGAAGACACACTCCCAGGAGGAAGTGTGTTACGACGTGTGTGTGTGTGTGTGTGTGTGGGAAGCAACACAATCCAATCATCTAAGAGTTGCAGAAAGGAGTGTGAAGATGTGGAGATCAGCGTGATGTCACTGAGCATCTTCAGAGTCTGAGATCCTCCTGAAGCAACTACCTCATCACATTACAAGTGGACTTTCAGACTTGGAGTGCAGCACTTTAACACCCGTTCACCTGCTGACTTGGAAGCCCACTGACTGAGGGGCCCCTCTTGAGTTCCTGTGCCCAGTGGATGCCTCCCAGCTCCAGCCATGGGAGAATGGACCATCCTGGAGCGCCTCCTGGAGGCTGCTGTGCAGCAGCACTCCACTATGATAGGAAGGTGAGTGGTTGGTGAGATTCTGGTCCCAACACAGATTCTGTTTAACACCAGTTTGGTTTTTCTGCTCAGTCTGCAGTGTTTCAGATATAATGTCACTAACGTGCATGCAGAGTTTAAATCTTTTTTTTTCTGCTGTCAGTCAGTGATTCCTGAGCGGCTGATTGTGAAATGAAGGGGGAGCTTTAGCCGCTTTAATCCTCCTGAGTGACATGATGGGATGGTTTAGGAGCAATAAGGCACAGCTTTAGTCCACACAAAAGGCTTTGAATACCAGGGGATCCAGGGCAGCGTGAAGACCTCTCTCCTGAGGTGTTCACCATTTACCCCTTTTTATATTGTCTTTGTATTGTACCGCCTCCGGCCAAAAATGCAAAATACATCTGATGATCTGTTTGTCTGTCAGCAAAATATTTCATGACCCACTGGATGAATGTTAATGACACAATCAGAACATAATCATTGAATGTTTATAACTGATACTGGAGCTAACTTGATTTAAGATGACTGCTACACCTTATCAAACACAAAAAATGGTTATACATAATTACAGCTACTGAGCTTTAATTTAGAATGGTCCTGGCTAGGATCAATACCTAACACATGAGCATTAACCTATTGGAGTGAACCCTAGAGATTTGTTGGAAAAATACATTTTGGATGAATTGTAATGACATTTTCAGGAAGTAATTACTGGACATTCGTCTACAACTGATAAACTTTAGCAGTCAATCCAGTTCATGATGGCCGCCACACCTGATTGAACTTAGCCAACACAAAAATATCTACAAGTCAGTTTGTTTCAAAGATACCATGCTAACATTTGATATGATTCTCAACACATTCTCATCTTATAAGACGACACATGAAAGAGAACATTTATTTTCAAGGGTCACAAAATGGCCACAATGTCATTTCTTAGAAGGAAATTCAGGCATATAACAGGACGCAGGTGAGCAACTTCTGCTTGTACATCACAGCAGCTTCAGAATACACAGTTCATTTTACTACAATACCCATTTCTTCTTTATAGTTTACCACATGAAATTATATACCAAACCTAAAAAGAAAAGGAAGTCAGTGCAGTCATGGCAGTAATGATTTATGCATTCTACATCTCGAAATGTCTTGTATTTTAGTTTGTAGAAGTCATTCTTGTCGGAAAAGCAATTATTCATGAACATTTTAGCCTAAGTGGAAAATCAGCTCTGTAAAGATGTAAAATATATATATATTTTTAAATCTATCAAATGATCTATTATGGAAGGTGAAAAGTTGCTGATACCATTTTATCATTAAATTTAACAAACTGTCTGAATTAGTAGCTGAACTAAATCACTTTCCCTTTAATCACTGACTGTAAATCTGGTCACTCTGATTTAACAGATGTGTGGAGAAAAAAAACTCTAATTATAGAATTTATTTAGGTCATGATCTTAGAGTAAAGTTGACAACAGAGTTGTTTTCTCGTGTAGCGATAAACGATCGGTCAGCTTTTGCTTCCTCTCCTTCACGGCACACTTGAAGTGCTCAGTTGCTCATCAGCACAGCTCGTCATGTCATCCTGGCTGCAGGGTCTCCGCGGGAACGAGAGGAGACGGAGACAGAGGGTTGCCAAGGATAAAAATCACCAAAGAACAATGATATCTGCAGAGGCAGTCATGGATCAGAAATGTGAGAAAGTTGAGTTGGAAACCAGCAGAATGTGAGAAGTCAGAGACGTGACAGTGATGTCGGAGAAGCCGTAAAAGGATGAGAGAAAGCCAAAGCAGCAGGGAGTGGACACATGTCTCAGTCTGCGGGACGTTGGTAGGAAGCCAACTGTCTCGTCGTGACCCAGGCAGGGCAACGGCAGCCAAAAATTCATCTTCGCCCAGATTAAGTCTGTTGTCCAGACAGTCGAAATAGATGATAACAGATAGGAATGTTTTTCATCAGCTCTGTAAGAGTCTGCAAAAAATATTCAGTTATTCAGAAGTGAAGACCTTTATAATGTTCAGAAAGTTGGACCTTTTTTTTTCAGTATGTTAGCACTTCATGGTTTGTTTGCACAAGCGGCTGTTTTATTTGAGCTCACTTTTTGTCAAAGACAAAAAAAAATGGTTCTGATCCGGATGTAAATATAATTATATAATTAGCTGTTTTTTTTCCATTATGAATATCTTCTGTGGGAATGATCGGTTCATAGTGTTTACATCGCCACTCTTTCAAGATGAAATAATTTGCATTTATTTCTGATAGTAGATTTCTGATTTTCCAATTGTACTATCATAAAACCTGTAAATATCACATCTACTTCTAATCAGACTGAAGTAGGGAATCAGATGCAGTTGGTAGGGAAGCCAAGTCGGTGATCGGAAGATCGCCGGTTTGACTCCCAGGACTAACCAGCCCCACTTTGGGTCCCTGAGCAAGAACCTTAACCCCTACAGCTGCTCCCCGGGCGCTGTAATTGGCAGCCCACTGCTCCACATCTGTGGATGGGTTAAATGCAGAGAAACAATTTCCCCACCTGGGGATTAATACAGTGATAAAAAACAAGTATACTGAAGTCTTATCTGATGTTTACCAACAAGGTTGCACAGGACTCCTGTACGTCTCTTCAGGTTCTGCCTTTCTTTTGAAAATCTTACTGTATCTGTTTGTGTTGTCCACGGTCAAATTAGCCTGGCCCTTGCCTTCCTAAGCAGTTCTGATCAATTCTAGTTTCCCTTTACTGCTTCATCTGGGATTTCTCCCATAGACAAAGATTTCTTCGGTAGAATTTTACCTGGGCCAATCAGTGAACAGAAGGAGGAGTTTTGAACAATGACGTTTATTTTCTGCGCAGTGTCTGCTTGTTTAATGGCGGTGGAGGAAGTGAATGAAGCCAGTCCGTGTTGACAAGGCTTCCAAACTAAATAACATTTGTCTCACAAAGCCTGCAGGACTTATTTATAGCTGTCTCGTTCCGATCGGTACTTCTCTCCACTCAGTAGGGGATGGTTGTTTACAGCGCACGCACACAATTTCCAGTTAGCTTCTTAGCTTAGCCTCCTTAACAGTGAAGCTGGCACACATGCGTCGTTAGTGATTGGGTAAATCAAATCCATTTTAAACTTCAACAGAGGCCACGCCTCCAGGAAGCAATCGCTTCTCAATAGCCAAGAGTCCAGACCCTCTGTATGAAGCAAAGCGAAGGACAAGGGGCTGGTTTTTTACCAGACCACGGTCAAATAGTTAACCCTTTAAAGTATTGGGATTCAAACCTCAGCAGGTTCAGATCAAAACTTATAAATCTAAACCATTTTCAGGGGGATCCCAATCATGACGATCTGTTTATTTCATAATGTCGTTCAAATTGGAACGCGTTATGTCATCACATCATATGGGCAGTAGGCTACCATGTTTTTGTTGAGTGGAACCCACCCCCCCTCTGCCTTTCCTTAAAAAAAGCAAAGGAGGAGCGATTGTCTCTACAAAAATTTGTATCATTTGTTGTAAGGAGCCCTTCAAATGATTCAGTTTGGCAGATTAGTTTAGTAAATTAGGTTAGTCTGGCTTTTTTGTGGTTGTTGTAAATTAAATATAAATTTTCATTGCTATGCAGATGACACCCAACTCTACATTTTCTCCATCGACCTATATTTCATTAATTGTTTGTTCACATCAAATTTCCTTAAACTGACAAAACTGGGGTTTACCTCGAAGGTACTGAAGCAGCTGTCAAGTCTTTCCAAAACTGAAGCTGCTTCCTCAATATTCTGTCGATTGCTTCCTGTTCTCCCCAGTGTGTTATTCTTCATTGCCCAAATTATGACCACTTACCCAAATCTCAATTTGTCTTCATCCAACCACCTTACTCTTCCAGCTGCCCACCTGTCTGTTATCAGCTGCTCCTCACCCCACCTCTGGAAGGCTCTCCCAGCAGAACACCCACTCTTGCCGTATAGTCATGGTCAAACACACATCTGCTGAAATTTGATTTTTTGCTACAATTTATTGTTCGGAGTTTGGTGTTCTGAAAGGTGCTTTAAAATAAAATGCATGTTATAAAGTATTACTACTATTATGGCTTTATAAGCAACAGAACAGCACAGTTAGTTTGAAACTCTAACACTTTGAATTAAATGACTTGTTTCTGTAGTCACGTTTCTTCACTGTATTTTCTGTCTAATCTGGGTCATGACTGATAAGAGTTTTCAGAAAAGCACACAAACACGCTCTCTGGTTCCTGAAACCCCACTGGTCCTGCTGCTGCAATTTCCACGCGTCCTTTTGGTCACAAAGGGGTGATGTTTTGTGTTAGGAGACGCTGGACAGGTTTGTGTCCCTGCGGGGATGCCAGCGGGAGTTTACACAACGAGCCCAACATGGTAGCAGCCGGCGTGTCTGAGTCATTCGTCATACATGAGTCACACACACACACACGTCCACACACACACACACACACATTAGGGTGAACGTAACACTCTGTCTGTGTGACTACGGAGGTCCATAGAGATTCCCTTCTTCGGTCATATCCCACGCTCATGGATGGTTTGCAGTCCCGTCTTCTGAGTGTGTGTTTGTGTGTGTGTGTTTTAATGTGCCAGCAGTGATGTATTCCTGCTATTAGGAGCAGTGAGTGGGGTGATGGACTGTCTAACTGGCAGTGGCACTGCTGCGACTGTTGACACACAGCTTGTGAAGATCCACTATGATGAAGAACTAACCACCTAAGTACTATCAACACATTACTCACTTTGCCTCTGTGGCTCTCTCCCCCAGGGCACAATTTTATTTGTGAGCTGCCGTTGGTCCAACTGGCTCTGATAAACATGCAAATCTATCCTCCCACTCGCTCGTATTGATCCCCAATAATGGAGTGGAGAGTTGATCTTGATAGAAGAACTAATGAAACAGTCAATAAACCTGTCTGTGTGGAATACAAATGGACTTGTGGGTCACAGGCTTGGTGATTAAAGCTCTAAGTATCTTATTGACCTTTTTTGTCCTGATGAAATAAATCCTGCAACGTCCTCAATGAAAAGTACAGTGGTTAAACATTCTGAGCATGCTAACAATATTTATTTTAAAGTGATCCCTAAAGTTCAGTGTCACTACTTTGGGGGTAAATTGTGCAAAATCGACTTTCTGAGCTTTATATCATGCTATAATGTCATTCCATTAAAAACATACCCAGAGTGTTGCTTTGACTCGTTCATGAATTTTTGAAAAATCCTTTAATCTCCTGTGGTAGTCACGTGGAGCTGCCTAAACCATTGCTGGGGCAAAGCTCCTCCCCATAGCTCAGTATGCTGCCGAGCTCCCCTCCTCCGAAACATTGTAAAAACGTGCTGAAGTGGGAGTGTCTGAAACAGTAGGAGGTTCTCAAAGAGACAGAGGCCAATTTTAAGGTGTTTAGATATGATGCAAAGTCAAATATATACAGCTTTTTCATAACAACTGAAGGTAACATCGTTACTTGAGTGTAGTGTAGATTTGAACTATAGAAAATACATATAAAATAATAATAAAAAAGAGGCAGCCATAACCTGGATCATTTTACACTTTTAAAAACAGTTTTTTCTAAAATCCACTTTTTTGGCAAGACTTCAAAAACTTTGGTTAAAGCTCTCCCAAAGCAGTCTTACTTAATTCAATTTCTTTAAAACCTTTTGAGGATGTAAAACATTTAATAAAGGCAGGAAACATTTATCACATAAAATAATCTAATCCTCTCTTTTACTGAGGATTTTGAGTCATCAGAACAAGTTTCTGGTTTGTTTGTTTTATGTGACACTACTTATTTTTGGCTGCTCGACACGTCGTTCTGTTTCCGGTAAATTTCTCCGGCACAGACCTTTCAGGAACTGACGTCCTTTGTGTCTGAAAAACAAACACGAAGAGCAGATTTAGCTCAGCAACATTGAGGCTACAGATAACTTGAATCAAATGATGTGAACACAAAAACATCTGCTTCTCTGAGCAATGACTTTGTCAAACTAAAAAGAATAATTCTCACATTTTGAAGTGGGGATATTTAAAAAAGTTATAGTTTATTTGATATTTGACTCAGTGATAGCTCTTTGAAAGTCCTCAGTTTGGAGAACAATAATTTAAATGTGACAGAACTGATGTCGCCGTAGCACTTTTGGTGCAGTCTAGTGCACTTTGAGCAAGCTGGTATTATTGTGTAATTTGAATTGACTGTAGTGTAAAGGTTAAATATTAATATTTTAATAAAACACTATCAAATTTAAAAGATTAGAGTTGTTTCAAGATTACAAAAGTTCCTTTTAACATGATTCTGCTCAGACTTTAGTGACACGCTAATGACTATATAAATGATATCACTTCCAAAGTAGTTTAGTCATTTTAAAACCACTCCAATCTTCAAAATTGCAATGCAATTTCAAATATGCTATTATTTCAGCCTTTATATTACGGCCAACATCATATTACACAGTTGCTTTGATAGAAATGTTAAAATATTTCTGCTGAAGGTCTCCCTGGCTGCAAACCACTACAGAATTCCATGTAAATCATGGTATGATGCTAAATTACTAACTGCGTAAAGATTAAAACTAGCCTTTGCATGAACCACTATGAATTTTAGAAACTATAGTTGTTTTAAGATGACAACAATTCACTTTGATCCTAGCTGTGTTCTGTAGCAAATAATTTATTAATCCTGTCAAATTTTAACATTTATTTTTCCAGGACATTCAGAAAACTACGGTATTTACAACAGTAAAAATGTTCACCTATTAAGTCAAAATGTTCAAATTATTTCTTTAAATTTGACAAAAGTGGCTTTTTTTTTTTAAAAAAAATGTCCTAAACAGCAAGCGTGAGGAAAAAGCATTTATTTTTCTGTGATAAGAATAAAGAAAGATTTTCTTCACCACTTTCTTTTTCTGTTTCCACTTTTAGCATTTTGAAGCATTTAGTGCATCACATGGCCTTATCTATGTCTAAGAACCCTGGGTAGTGACTGAAAGAAGGAGACCGCAGACGGTTAAAATGAGTTTTCTCCACAGGGTAGCTGGTCTTACAGATTGTGTGAGAAGTTCAATTATTTGGGAGAGCCAGTTGAGGTGGTTTGAGCATCTGGTAATGATGCTGTCTAGCGAGGTGCTTCAGGCTTGTCTGACTGGGAGGAGACCCCAGGGAAGACATGCTGGATGGACTGTTGGTGTGTTCCAGTAGCACTAGGAAGTGGAAAATTCCTTGCTCCCATTCATAAATTTAAACTGGAATGCCCCCTCTAGTGGTAATTCCCATTTGTACAGTGGTAGCGGCTGCGACTATAACCGGTTTCGATTTCAAGATGGCGGCTACTTGCAGTTTAGAAAGTCAACTTTTTACTGTTAGCAGAGTCGTAAAGTAACTAAGTACAAATACTTTGTTACTGTACTTAAGTAGAATTTTTGGGTATCTGTACTTTACTTGAGTAAT
>JARVGW010000624.1:6110801-6153079 GCA_031762495.1 Anablepsoides rubrolineatus | reverse complement strand
GCGAGATAAGAGTTTCTCTAAACTGAGAGTAAAATCTGTTTGATGGAAAAGTCATCTCACTTTTACCACGTTTACTCAACTGACCACCAGAGGGCAGCACTAAACCACTTTAACTCCTGCAGCGTCAGTTGAAGTAGAAACAGGGATTTCACAAAGTGTCAGAAATTACAGCTGAAATAAAGAAAACAATGGTTCTCAAAGTTGGGGTCGAGACCCCATGTGGGTCCTGAAATATTATTACATTTAAAAATGAGTATAACAATTATATTTTTGTCTTAATTAATACAAAAGAGTGAAGTTAGTGTACTTGAGTTAAAATGGATGAAATTAACATAATGAATATTGTTACTATGTCTTTGTTTTATGACCTGATAATGTTTATCACTAAAAAGTAGTTGGTGTCTCTGTTTTAGCACACAAGCTGAAATATTTGGGAACCTCTGATGTAAAAAACTAATAATTAGTATGTTGTAAAATATGGTAAGGTAAACACAAAACAAACACATTAAAAAACCCAGGGATGTCGTTTAAAACAGCATGTTATAAAGTAGGTGATAAGTTTTGTTGTGGAATTCTTTGTTCTACCTACTTTCTTTTCCACCACAAGTTTATTATCTGTTAAAGCAGAAAAAAAGGTTGTACAAGCTGCAGTGAGAGTGACTGAGGAAGTAACTGAACAATCTTTAAACAATGATTTGAAGACAAGAATAATTCCAAATAAATTTTTATATAAAGACAAAACAATCAAAATGTAGAGGGCTTTAAGAAGCTAAATGTTAATGTTTGCAGAATCTGAAGAGGCTGGATGAGCTGCAGTTTGCAAGGTGAAGCTGAGGCACTTAAAGCAGATCTTCATAAAAAAAACATCTGAATAAATAGTAAAATCTGCAGACATTAAAGCATAAAAACAACAACTGAATTATTTATAGTAAAGTAATAAAGCAACAGTTTGTTAAAAAACCTGTCATTAAATTGTTTATAAAAGCCTGTGAATCTGAGAGCTACAGCAGTAATGATTGCAAACGCACACACTGTGCACACATGTAAACAGTTATCCAGGGGGCCTCTTATGTAAATGTACACAGTGTTGTGTATACACACACACACACACACACACACATATGGTACCGTCTAATCGCTGCATCCTAAACGACTGAGCCAATCAAATTTGCCTAATGAGACAGCTGGCATTCTGCCTGCATGTGGATGTCAAGCCTGGAAACAGCTGGACCTTTACACACACACACACACACACACACACACACACACACACACACACACACACACACACACACACACACACACACACATATTCTGTTTCTTACACTTCATAAGTGCTTCAGACTATTGACGACTGACGAAATAATTTAGCTAATACACACAAAATAACGTATTTTGGCTATGTGTGTGTGTGTGTGTGTATGTGTGTGCATACAGACACACACACACATACACACTCAGAAAAAGGGATAAAAAAAATTCAGGTCTAGACTAAACTGACCAGAACATAATCTCGCAAGCTGACTCTCCCACACGCAGTTCTTTCACACTTGTGATTTATTATGCATACATGAGTGTCTAACACACTCACCACAGCCATAAATTAGATATATGGGGTTGGTGGCTGCTGTGGGGGAGGAGGTGCAGAGGCAAGAGAGGAGTGGATGTGAAATGAGGAGGGAAGGGGGGCACAGATGGCCGTAGCCTGAGGCGTTTGAGGTACTGCAGCAAAACATGGAGGCTGCAACAAACATGCACCAATACTTAAAAATAAATGTGTGTGTGTGTATGTGTGTGCGCTCATATATACAAAACATATTTATTTAGTTGAAAGCCTATATATCACCCACCCCATGTCAGAGATATGGGCTTAAATCATTTTGAGAAATGACAGTTGTAGCCTTTTGTATCATATCTGGAGCAGTGTGTTCTGAGACAGTTTGCTGACTCCAATAGTTAATGACAAAGTTTTAAATGAAGATCAGCTGAAGTTATTGGGTGATAACTCTCAGCTACTACCACTCCAAACTGAAGTCCAATATCTTTAAATCAGACTGAGCTGTTGTCATCTTTATGATGGCTAAGGTTGCTTATTTGTGTCAGCCATCTTGAATCAGGTTGTCTCCAATAGTTCATCAGTTTCAGAGTTACAGGCAGTGATTACTCTCATTAAAAATCAGTGATTCAGGAGATATTTTGCTAACATGACAGACCTTACACCATAAAGTGAAATATTCCTAGAGTAAGCCCAGCCTATCCCGTCTACTGTTAGTGTCTGACAACATGGAGGAGCAAAGATGGCGACCGAATAGGGCCGTCGGCTCACACCAAGCCCAACTGGATCTGTGTCACAAATACTTTTACAATAAATTAATAATTATGTTAATTTCATTCAACAATCATGTAAAACCAGAAACTATATCATTTATAAATAATGATCTAAACCCGATCTAAAGTCAGTCAATAACTTAAACATTTTAGCTAGCTGAAAATGATGAATCCAACTATAATGAAGTAATTATTTCTTGCTGTCATAAATAATAATAAATAGCACAACAGCTCAGTTGTTAGCACTGATCCCTAACAGCAAGAAGCTCCTGGGTTTTATCCCTGGTTTGGACCTGGGGTCTTACAGTGTGGAGTTTCTTCTTATGCTTGTGTGGGTTTTCTCTAGTTTCCCCCACAGATATCTGTCATTTCAATGGGATTGGCCTGGTTAAATAAACATTAATAAATATTTACTACTTTTTACTTTACCATTGTTTAACCAGGCAAATCCTATTGAGATGAAAGATCTCTTTTTCAAGGCAGGTCTGGGCCTGAAGACAATTTATTGTACATGTTTTTGTGTTGTAGGGGAAACCAAAGTGCTCTGAGAAAACCCACATAAGCATAAGGAGAACATGCAAACTCTACACACTGAAAGACCCCAGGTCCGAACCAGGGATAAAACCCAGGACCTCCTTGCTCTGAGGCGTCAGCTCTAACCACTGAGCCATCGTGCTGTCATGTTGTAGGATTAACTTTATACCGATATTAGTTCCATCTTCTCAACAGGTCAGGTTTGTCTAACAGAAACCTAAAACTAGTCAAATATGTAATGTTTTTTACACTGTGTAAATATGACATAAATCAGAGGCAAAACCAGCTTGTAATAAACACTCTGTATAACAATATATGCTACAGAAACTAATATCTGCTAACCAATTCAATAATTAACAGTGATTACATCAGCTTTATAAGATCATTATTAACTTCTGCTCACATCACATCTACATTGTGGTAATACGATAAAATCTGCTTATTTGTGAAAATAAATGTTTTCCAGTTTCTACTCTGTTAATATATTCAAAACACACAGTTTTCTAACCACTGTTAATACTAATATAATATTGCTCAAAGGTTCCTCAGATTTTCTATCTGAACAGTTGAATGTATTAAAGACAAACAGGACAGAAAGAATAATTCTTTAACATCTTATCAAGGTTAGTATGAAATATTTATTACGAGACTTGAACTTTCCAGCTGTGTGTCTTTGTGTTGACAGGTCTCAGGCTTAATTTAGCTGCACCAACAGGACAACAATTAGTGCTGAGGAACAGCAGGACAACAGATTTATTATCTATCAGTTCTTCACTGAGAAACATGAGTGTCCTGCCACATGATGGCATTGTCCCTCACTGGATCAGAATAAAGACGCTCCACGATAAATCAGCTGTAATGAAGGATGATGATAAATGAAGGCAGTAGTTACAGGAGGTCTGAGTTTAATAACTCAAAAACATGGTTCTTGTTTAAATGAAATCAGGGAATAAAGGGTCTCTGGTCACTGATGAACTACTCTGTGCATCCTGGGCCTGACGAGGTGTCAGCTGGGAAATCCCTGAACCTCCATATCAGTCACTGAGGAGCAGGGGACACCCTGGACAGGTCCATCACAGACACTTTGAGACGATTTTTATATTTTCATTTTTATTTTAATCTATGAAGCTCTTCACATGTTATTCCGTAGTGTCTTCTGTATGTTTTTTTTGCGCTCAAACTACTTCTACTTATTTTATGACTTAACCACAAAAAAGTTTTCCATAACCTTTGACTGTTTTAACTTTTAAGACTTGAAATATTTACTAAAATTTTAAAAAAACTCCCTGTAGAAAAACTTCTCTTAAATTCCTTCACAACTATTGTATTATACACTATGATATTTTTGTTGTTTGTTTTCATTTTTATTTTCTGTATCATTCAGAGCTCAGCAGCTATCAGCAACATTGTTGGAGAAAATTCCTTTTAATTTGACTTTTCCTACTTATTTGTAACACAACAATTAAGGACTAATACAAGGTTTGCTTTCAGAAAAGAAAGTGAAATAAGAACAATGTTTCCTTCAAGACTAACTTTTATTGGAAATAAAGCAAGAACTCATTCAGTTTGTCTTTGTTTTCTGTCTTCACAGCTCTGTCTCTCTCTCTCAGCTCAGAAACTCTTAAATCAGTGTAGATGACATGAAGAGTTTGGCTGCATCTTTTTTCCCCTGCCCTGCTTTGTTCTCATGTGTGACTCGGCCTCTGCACAACATGTTTGTGTTTTTGTCTTTACAGAAAGCTTTCAGAGGCCGTCACCCTCCAGCAGGCTGCCTCTGTCACGGTCCGGCCACACACCAACTATTCAACTTTCCCTTCTTCTTTTCAGTCCTCCTGGAGCTCCTGCATTCCCTCTAAAGTCACTCAGGTCCGCCCTGAGTTCTTCCTCTATCCTCCTCTGCACCCCCCCCCCCCCTCTCTCTTGTCTGAACTCTGACAGGTGTGTAATCGAATGATTAATGACCACCAGAGTAACCCTCCTCCCACACACACACATACACACATCTTTGTTCTTCTACCCTCATAGGGACAATGCATGGACTTCCATTCATTTACCAGTCATTTTTATAACCTTACCCTAAATAAAACCACCCCAGTACAACCCTAACCCAAACCCCTGACCCACCAATGATATATCCCCCATAAGGAACAGTGGGTCCTCACCAGGCGGTGTGGAAAATGGTCAAAAATCATCCCCATCAGGTAACAAAAACATGTACACCACACACACACACACACACACACATTATTTTGACTCAGTGGTCTGAATGGTGAAACGCAGCAGGAGTCTTGAAATGATGGAAACATTATAAGGACTGTTGCAGTGTGTTCAGATGAAAATATACTGAGACGTAATAAAAGGGGCCACACAGGGCCTCAGACTGCTCCTTTTTATTTTACAGAACCATTTTAGTTTGTTTTTTTCATTTAAAAACACATTTTTCTTTGTTTGTATATTTTATTTATACAAGATGTAAAGTGTGCAGTGAGGTTGTAAAACTCTTGTTAAAAAATCATGAAATAATGAATAAGAACAAATGAAAGTATCTTTTCACATCACATCAAAACGAGGATTGAGTCTAAAAGTGGTATATGGAGAAATACATGGTGTTTTAATTAAAACACTAACAAAAATAAAATTTCTTCCAAATATACCAAATAAATGTCTTATCAGTGTTTAATTTGAATGAACTGTGTGAAATATAATCATAAAAAAAAACCTGAAGCACTTTTTTGAGCCGTAGCAACAAAAAAACCTGATTTTGAGGAAAAAATCCCTCTAAATTTAGAGATTTTCCCTGTGAGCTAGCAAAGTTTTTGTTTCCTTCCAACTGGGAAATGTCAATATTTAAATACTTTGAGATTTCCTCTTCATAATGAAATAGAAAACTTCCTCATTAAAATTATATAAAATTAGGATTCAGACCAAATATTAATGTATTATTGTAACCAACAAGACAAATTAGGGCATATCTCTGGTTCAGTTTATGATATCAGAATGATCCAGGTACCAAAATGTAGCTTTTAAAGCCAGGAATCTGAAAATGTGATTAGGTCATTTTGACCAAATTTGACCTAATCCTCATTTCGATATGATGGCTCACATATATTCTTGTGGCAAATCAGAATAAAGCCCATCACTCAGCCCAGACTGCAATAAACACTTAAAGTTCTCCTCCTGCAGTTTTCCTTCACATGAAACAAATTGGGCTGTAAACATGTTACCAGTGGTGATTTACACAAGTGTTTGTTGCTGATTATACTGGAGCTGTTTCAGTTCACCTCCTAAACAGTAAGATCATGTCCAGGCACCAGATGAAGATCTGGGGATCCAGCGTCAATAGATTTGAAAAAGACTAAATGTTGCGTCTGCATTTCTTCTTGTTAAGCACTGAAGCAGCAGCAGAAACTGGATTAGGAGGTTCTGTGTATTCTTGGTATCAGAGTTTGTGCTCTGAGGATGTGGGGAGTTTTAAGTCCCGCCCACTCCACCGCTCTTCTTTACTGTCATTGACCTTTTTCCCAGTTACCAATAAAACCGAGTAAAATCAGGCACCACACACTCAAATAGGTTAATTTATGTCTGCTTTACTATTGACTTTCTATATTTATAATTTAGTTTTGTTGGTGTTTTGTGTTGTAATAGCAAAAGATCCTCAACGTGTCAGAATGACAGAGCACAGCTGAAACATTGGTAGATAAGTGGGCATGTTTATCACAATGCATCACAAACACTGACTTTGAGCATGCTCATAACTGAAAACAGGTTAAAGGTGTCACATGACCTTTAACTAACTACTTTCAGGATATACGTCAACACCCTTTAGATACAGTCAGTGTGATCACCTGAGTTGTAAAGTAACAAAGTAAAATGTTACTTTACTTAAGTAGAAACTTTGGTTTTCTGTACTTTATTGCGTAATTGATTTTTTAGACAATGTTTTACTTCTGATTACATCAGAAAATGTTAACAGTAGAAAGTCATTGCTTGTTCATTACTGCTTGTTATTGTTAAAAAAATAAGTTAAACTGTTTAGCTGATCACACAAACATGTATGCATACAGTATGTATAAAGTATATAGTAAATAGGTAGGCTATCATAAGTTTTAAACATACGCATTTTAATATAACTTTAAATTCATTATATTTACAATTTTTATTTTATTTTCCTATTTAATTTATTTATTTGGAAATTTTGGAAAATCTAACCCCTCATTTTTCTGTTTAATACTTGAAAGATGGTACACGCTGAGCGGGGGAAGAGCAGACATGGTGACAGTTGTAACAAATATGTAAAAGTAAAATAAATAAAACTTTATAAGTTACCCACTGCAGCTTGAGACTTACAGTAAATGTCAGATATTAGCAGAGGTCTATAAAGTACTTGAAAAAATAACTAAGTAAAAGTAAAAATACCTTAACAGAAAATGACTTTGGTAAAAATAAATGTCACTGATGAGAAAACTGTAAAAGTAAAAGTCATAAAACTGTTCACAAAAATTGGAAAAGTAAAAGTACTTTGAAACCTGTGAAATAACAAAAACATTGTCTTTATTAAGAACAAAATATTAGATATTTAGTCTGTTGACTCTTGTTAATTAATGTGTCTCCTGTTCAAATATTATTTTTTTGGCTGTAATTAAATAGTTTAGATATTATTTGTTTCAAACCTTTCTATAAAAGCACACAAAAAAGTTAATTTGCATTGTTATTCATTTATTTTTAAATCAGTGTAAGCCAGGGCTGTTCAACTAAAATGCTTGGGGGGCTGCGGTTACTTAAAGCCAACAACTCGGGGGGCCAGACCCCTCCCCTGGGGGGTGTTGCCCATTCATGATAGGTGAAACACTGCATCATGTAACAGAACAAGTTTTATTATCTTTGTTGCATTGAAACATAAATTGTAAATTTACAAATGATTTGAAATCAATTTTTATATAACATGAAGTAATTTTTTTTAAATGGAGGGGGGGGGGGGGTTGAGGGCCACCAGTTGGGTAGCCCTGGTGTAAGCATTCATAAAGTGTTTTACTTTTTGTATTAGTTTAAATTTTGATATTATGACTCGTACACAGAAACCTTTAACTCATGGAACGAGGGAATCTTTAATAAAAAGCTTCTGGTCTAAAGCTGATGAAAGGTAAAGATAATTTCCTTTCCTTTCACTACAAAAAGCTTTGCCTTGTTCTGTGAGGTCAGACCCAAACAAAACGGCGCTGCTTTACATGATAGAGTGGTGGGAAAAGACGAGCGGACCAACGAGGCTGCGAGGACGTAGGAAAAGTAAAAGTGAGGCTGCAGCGTTGTTGAGGGGCGAGTGTGTGAAGGGACAAAGAAAAGAAAAAGAGAGGGGAGCTGAGGTCAGGACCTGGGTGCCGGAGAGAAGAGCCATTTCCTGTTGACCTCCGTCTGAACTCTGGCCCCTGACCTCCTTCCTGCTCCAGGCCCAATGGGGGCAGGGAGAAGGTGGTGTTTAGTGTTTGTTGTTTGCTGTAGATGGATAGAAAAATGCTTGATGGCAAAAAGAGCGGAAGAGAAGTAAAGGTTAGTGAAGGTTTAAACAGAAAGAAGACAGAGGAGGTTTGGAATCAAAAAAAAGAATGTGAGCTTGGAGCATTTGAAGGCATCTGACTGGTTTCCTCTCTGTGATAATCCAGGCTGTGTGACAGATCACTGCAGCTGCAGCCTCAGGCCTCCGCCACAGATAAAACACACAGCCGCAGAGCACGCACTGACATGACTTATGATTGCACAAAAGGAGGAAGATCACATTAGTTTTCTTTTCTTTTTTCGTTTTATTAGGAAAAGGGGCTTTAAAGGGAATGTTTAAATATACTGAGGCAGAATAAATCAGGAGCACACAGGGAAGAAGTTTCACATACTTTAGTGTCTGACCTATACATTTCCATTAGTTTGGCTATAAAAGGTATACGTTTCCTGTAAATATCTGCTATCTTTATATAAAGCTTGTGATTTTTGACTTAATACAACGTTAGCCTTCCTGCAAACGTCTGCTGCTGCTAAAAGATTAATTTACACTCTTCATTTAGACTCAAACTCATAAGACAGGAACTAAATCAGTTTTCACAATAAAAACTTGTCTCAGATTAAATCTCTGCACAAAACCCTGAGAGTTTAAACTCCACCAGAGTCTTCCTCCCTCTAATAATATTGATTTGGTGACACAAGCATGACTCACTGTTTGTTTCTATACCCAGTTTATCCAGTAAATGATATAAATGTTTCTGACATAAACTTTACAGAACTTGAAGTAGGGTTGAAGAAAACTCCAAAGAAAAACTCAAAGCATTTGCTGCAAACTGTATTAAAAGAATTATTGTTATATATTTATTGCAGAGTCAAATTAAACACAACCAGAGCATGTGCTCTCATAGTTTTTTCTTTTCTTTTTTTTTTTCGCTTTCCTGCATTTTGTTGCTAGGCAGGATTATTCAAAGACAGAAAAAAAACTTTAATAATAAATAATAATGAAGCATATAATATAATAATAATATAAAAAAAAAACGCATGACTTTTGTTTCTGTTTTACATTTTTAAGATGGTGGGTTATTGCTTCAATAACATTTTTGATTAATACATTTTCTTTTTTTAGACATTACAACAACATTTGGAATGCCTTGTTTGTGAAATGTGCAATAGTTTTTCCAATTAAACAAATAATTAGGAAGCTATATATGCACATCCACTTTTGGAGGATAAATAATTTTCCATCTGTTTTACTGAAAATAAACCCAACTATAAACCAGAGAATTCACACTGCCTATGAAAATGCAGTGTGAGTTCTTAATGCTAAGATCAAAATGCTGAAACTAAAAATAGCTAAAATAATAAAAAAAGATGAAATAGCTGAAGCAGAAAAAACATGTTTGCTGAATTAAACAGTGAGAAGCTGAAAGTGAAGGTGAATTTAGCTGAAAAAAGTTTATATTAGCTAAAATAAGCTAGAAAACAGCTGAGATTAGCAAGCAGCTGAAAGAAGCATAATAATCCTAAAACAGGAGTAAGAACATGAAAGAAGAACAAAGATTGGCAGAAGAAAAACAGAAAAGGTCAGAATGAGCTAAAAAGGTAAAAAAAAAATAGAAGTCGAAGGAAGCTGAAATCAGTAGTTTTTTTTAAAAGTAGAACCAGAACAAAACGTAAAAACTACTGTAAAGATTTATATTATATATATACATATATATATATATATATATATACACATATATACATTTATACATTTTTGAAAGATTCTAAGAATGATAAAGACCACTACATTAATTTTCAATAATAAATAAATAAATAAATAAATAATGAATGAATGAATGAATGAATGAATGAATGAATGAATGAATGAATGAATGTTCAGAAGGAGCTAGCATAAAATTTGTGGAATGAAATTTAGATTTCAATAGGGATGTGACTAACATGGAACAATGTTAGATTTAATTATAATATGTCCAAGAAAAGTGTTTAAAATGATACAATTATCACTGGATGAGCAGCACACTATATATTCAGTCAATATTTTAATGACTCGTGGAGCAAAAATATGATTGTTTGGCTCAATGTGGAAAAAAAACCTAATATTTAAAATAAAACAAAAAGTCATTTATGGTTCAATTTACAAAGTAAACTTTTAAAACCATTAAAATTGATCAAAAAAATTGAACAGAACATATGACCCATTAAAAAGTCACTGATATGAACTGTAAATATCCAAACAAAGTGGTGGAAACACGGTCAGAGGTCATGTGACCGTGTTCCAGTGATCGGATCAAACCAAATGAAGAAAAGTGTTGATAGTTCTGCAGGTTTCATGACAGCAGGGTGTTGTTCCCCCTCAGCATACAAGCGCTGATATAAACTGAGTCTCACAGCTTCTGTATCCTCAGCTGCAGCAGGTCGGCCCACAGCTGCTGTAACTCAGAATCCAGCAGATCCTGGGTCGGGTTGGACATCTGAGCTGCTCACACAGAATAAACCCACTAAAACTTCACGTGCTGAGACCTGTTAACATGTAACATACATGAAACAAAAGTTTCCTGTGGGGACTCTACATGGTTTTATTATATGTAACAGACATTAGCATGTTCACATGTTCAGAGGCTGATCACACATGTTCACCTGAAGAAAGCCTGGGGGACCTGGCTGACTCACACTTCAGGCAAATTAAACCCAAATCAGATTTTATTCATGACCGTGTGAACGTGACAAATCCAATATTTTTTCAAATATGACCCAGGTCTTTTCAGTATGTGGTACTAGATTGAACACATACCCAATGTTTTTCAAAGAGACCTCAGTCTGAACGGTTATATTGCATTTCATCTGACTTTTATTGATACTGTAGTTATTTTCACTTCCAGCAGGTCACTTCTGATCCAAAAACCCAATGCTCTGCTGGAGCAGGCAGCAGGAGGCAGGATCCAAACCAACCCAACATAGCAGATAATTACTTCATTTGCTCTGACTGCACAAGAATTGATACACACATGCTAACATGTATATTTACCTCTGTAAACAGTGTGCTGGGAGTGATGTCACATTATTTTCTGCACATTCAGTGCTGAGAGTTCATACCAGAGTGTGATGGTGGTCACATTAAAAATATAATCTGAACGACCACACAAATAAATCTGATTAAAGCAAAACAAATCATTAAGCACTGATGTGCAGTGTGAATGTAGCCTAAGATGTGTGTGGACAGGTGCTGTTTAATGTGTCTTTGTCTCTGCTCACTTCCACTCACTGTTATGACTGATTGTTGGATGCTCTGGCAGCTGCCTGATAACACTATCACTCCAGCTGTGATTCCACCACTTTATGTTCTCTGGTTCCTGTTCTACATGTACCAGCTTCTTGCAAAACAAGTCATTTACAGCAACCACACACACACACAAACACACACATCCCTGTGCTGCACGTGGCTCAAATTACAACCAAACTGGATTAATTATCTGATGTGCATCTTTCTGTCAGTGAGTGTTTATTTTTATAGGCTACAATTTGATTTAAGTTTTCTGTTTCCTTCTCTAAGTCTGTAATTAGTTTAGAGTTTTGGTAGGTTAGTATTTCAGTGCATGTTGTGGTAAATGATGTTTTTAGCTGCTGCTACCTGGTTTATTTTCTCTGGGAATGCTTCAGTTAATTGTTGATGAAGTATAGTTTTTGTGACATTCCACTGATTTTTTTTATTTCCTTTTAGATCAGGGGCAGAGCCAGAGATTATATCTGATTAGCCATCCCCAAATCATTCACGAGTGGGGTGGGGTTTGTGGCTTTTCAAATATTTAACATTTAATTTATATTTTATCTTATCTTTTTTGCTGGTTGTGGTAGTTATGAGAATGTCATTGGGATTGCTCTTGACTACCACACCAAATTTCAGCTTCTAATAGCTGAGTGATAGCCATTTGAGATTAGCTCTGGCAGCCATCTTGGATTTTGTATTTAAAATTTGATTTTGTAAAAGATTGTTTCTTGACTACTATGATAATTTTCAGCTGTGTGTGTTTAAAAATGGCTAACCCTTTGTGAAATTAGCATTAGCAGAATTAATAATTAGCATATTTTTCAGATCACTATGAGCACATGCAAATGTTTGCTTAATATTTCTTAAACCAGCTAAATTTGAGCCATTACATGTTAGCTGTGGAGGCCATCTTGGATTTTCAAATCCAGAGTAGTTTAGTTTTTTTGCATGTGCCCCCCTAAAAACCAGCTCGGCCACCTCTGTGCCACCCCATACAAAATGTCTAGCTCCGCCCCTTTTTCGATGCAGCCAGACAGCAGAGACCTGCTCAGTTTGACTCAAAGGAAAAATAAAACCAATCCTAATTTAAATCTGATAAATCACCTGGTACAAAAAGTAAAAATCTGCCACCAAACACACAAACAGAAGACAAGTGACAAGTCTTACAAAAAACATTTTAATACTTTAACTGTTTTCCCCATCATCGTCATCATCATCATCATCATTCAGAAATATTTCAGCGGTCGATCAGAGCGGAGGGGGAGCCGAATATTTAGAGTCCTTTGGCTGCAGCTCCCCTCTCGCCCCGCACTGACACTCAACTAAAAATGCTCAGAGAAGTTTGTCAGCGTGTGTGTGTGACTGTGTGTGTGTGTGTGCAGGAGAGGCGAGTTCAGAAGGTCGGTGCTACGGCGGCGAGGCAGAGTGGAAGTCATTCAGAGTGTTTCGCTTCATGCTGAGGAAGAGCACGGACATTTCAACAAGCTCACATGAAAGCTGCATCCGCCTGGAGTGGCACACGAGAATAATATAAAAATATAAAAAATCAAATCAAATCAAAAGAAGGCTTTAAATAAAGTGTGTGACTGTGCGTGTGTTTGTGCGAGTAAGTTTGTGTGTGTGTGTGTGTTTCTGCAGGAAGACCAGGAGTGGTTCACAGGATCAAGTCCCACCCAGAAACATCCATGTGCGCTGTAGAATAAAACGTGTGGATTTATCTGCTTCTTCATCCTGCAGTGCGCCGGGCATGATGGGAAATGTAGTTTAAAGCACGCGTCTCGCCCACAGGACACAGTGGAGACATTTAAAGAGGAGGAAGCACTTCTACTTAGAGAGGTATGGCTTACACCTGTGGGTCCAGACTGAAGTGTGTGAAGGCAAATGTTTATGTGTGTGTGTGAGTGTGTGTGTGTGTGTGTGTGTCAGTAAGTGGATCGGCTACATTGAGGTCAAGGTCCATCAGTGAGGAATGTAAACTTTCGAAGCCATTTGTCTTTAAATAGTGTATTGTATGAGTCATTACACAGCCCATGAGCACGCACACACACACACACACACATCCAGTAAATCTCCCTCACACTCATTCATGCACCCCCCCTCCACACAGCTAGTGGGCGTGTATGTCCAGTCCTTGGGCGAGGAGCGGCTCTGCGGGGTGTGCGTGCGGGGCCGGGTGGAGCAGCATGGCGGGGTGAGGGTGGGGGCCGGGGTAGGAGTGAAGGGATGGTCCCGGGTGAGGAGGGTAGCCAGGCTGGGACAGCAGAGCGCTGGGATAGTCCCCCTGCAGAGAGGACATTCCCTGAAGACCTGCTGGGGGACAAAAACGGAGAGAGAGAGAGCGAGAGAGAGAGAGCGAGAGAGAGAGAGAGAGAGAGAGAGAAACAAAGTGAAAACCATTCTTCTCCTGTGACGTGCAGAATCCAAACACTGACTGCCTCGTCTGCACAACATCTGCTGCAGCTGTTGCTTCTGTCGTTTCACCTGAGATCTCACCAGCTTTCTCACACGAGTTATACTCAAACATACAAAATTAATCCAAAAAGCTTAAAATTAAAATACTTTCATTTCCTGCACACGTTTCACATAAAGCTGCTTTTCTTCAGCAGACTAAACAAGTTTCACTTTTTGTTTCCACTAAATCATCATGTAAATGAATGATGGAACATTTTTAAACATGTCATGTCAGAACATGTCAGAATAAACCTTTATTGTCATTGTACAAAACACAATGAAATCACTAAATTACTAATTACATGATGTTAAAAACAACATTAACATCATGTTATGTTAAAAATGCCAAAGTTATAGTTGTTTTTGTCAAATTATGTTCACGTTCAGCTTTTATTTTATTTTTTTTCTCATTCCAGAGCTTTCCTTTCCTTTTATTTTTTGTCATGTTAGGAATGACTAGAAAAATGTGCACATCTAAAATCTGGCTCAGTCAAACTAAACTTAGCACAAAAAGTAAGGGAATTAGTGTTTGGTAAATTAGTATTTTGTGGTAACAATGCTTCTTGGCAATAAATTTTATATCACTGGAGAGCCTGTTGATTTCCGTTTTAAACGGTGCCACATTTGTAAGGAACATGCATTTGTGGGATGAGTAGAGCTGAGGTTGCACACGTTAAAAAATTGTTGTTGGCACTTTCTTTTTCTTTTATTTAAATTAGGAAAAAATACCAAACATTAATTTTCTTACTTTTTATGCTAAGATTATTTGTTTTTTCCTAAATGAACCATTCAAGTCCAACAGTTTATTGTCTTGTGACAAATTTCCACCAATAACTGACTGATTTAGCTATCAGCTACTTTTACAAGATTTATTCACTTATTGTTTTAAATAAAATGTGCAGTTTTTGCTCTTTTGCTTACAGTCACATTGCAGATTGTTTCTTTAAAACTTCACCCCCCAACTGTTTTTAAAATCATGTCAAAAACTGAGCACCGCCTAAATGAAGCCTCATTTCAGAGCTTGATTGGTTGGTGAATCGCGGCATTAATTAAATAAAGGTTATGACAGAAAGTAGTTATATCTGATATTTCATACTTTTAGTTTTTATTCTCTCACATCCTTTGCATGGATTATATTTTAGCCTTTAGTTAATCTGTAGCTCTGAGCCCACCTGCTCCTGCTGCGAAGTGAAGTTGTAAAAATGTATTTTTAGCTAAGAAGATAAAAGTAAAAATAATGTCTCAGAACATTTTACTGCAGTTTCTCACAAACAGGAGGATACTATTTTCAGCTGCAGATAACTTGGCAGCCTGTGGTCTGGACAGTATTTTCAGCAGCAGAAGACAGGACGGTGGTTTTTATCTCTTTTAATCTTTTTTTCTTTTCTTTTTTGGGGGAAGGGCTCTGAGACACAAGAAACTACATTATTTGTATAATATTACAGAAGCTGATAAAGAAGTGGGCATAAAAAGTCTGTAAGTTTGACTTAGCTATGCCCCACAACCAAGTCAAAGTTTCAGATTTTGAGGTAAAATTTCACGTCAGAGGTCCAGGACCAGTGGATCTCCTGCCCAGCTGTACCTGCTGTTCGAAGCCCGAGGTGGGCCTGCCCGTCGAGTCCGTAACCCCCCAGAGCGGCTCCCTCTGGACTGTAGGGTCCCCCCTGACCTGTGAGACCACACACTCTTTCAAAACTCACACACAGAATATACAAACGTTTGGTTTCTGGGTTTAAAAAAGCAGTGAGGACTGACCTGAGCGGTTTGACTGGTCAATCATCGGCTGAACTATTCTCCTTCTTGCGTTGATGAACCTGCACAGGATGGGTGGGGGCGAGAGACATAAAGGAAGTGAGCAGGAGAGAGAGAGAGAGAGAGAGGGGTGGCGTAAAAGGCCAAGCGTTAATGGAGAAAAAGGCTGAGCGGGAGACTATTAACCTTTTCCCTTTTACAACCACTTAACCCTTTCAGGGGGCAGAGTAAATCAGCGTTAGGGCGGAGCCAGATCGATGGGCTCTGTGATAATTGATTGATCTGCATCGATCTGCGTGTGCTGCTGCCGCGGAGTCGCACATGTAGATATGTAAACTACCAAACGACCAAGTCATCTGTTTAACGTGAAGCACATAAAGCAGCTGAGACGTACAGATAACACGTCACAAAGGAATTATTAAAAAGAAAGGTTTCTGTTTCTGCGTTCAGACGGTATAACTGAGATTTAGAAGCAGTAAATAATCTGATTATTGGATATTGATTGGCAGTTCTGTTTTACGGAGCAACGGATTTTACTGCTTCAGTCTGAGCAGGAAAAAAAAAAAAGAAGCCTGGCAGGACATTTTTCTGCCCACCCACCATAAAAGATGCTCCACTAAACTAGATTCTAATCTTCTCAGAGAGTCTTGTAAAAGTGATCCCAGTTTTAATTCACCCTGAACCTTTATGAAGGCGGTAAAACACGGACCAGCAGTGCCTCCGTGACACGGCTGCAGGTGACGCTTCGTGTTAACGTGAGACAGTTTTAGCTGGAGCTTGTGTAGCGATGGAAGGAGAGCACTGACCAGTTGTTGACCTGCAGGATGGTCAGCCCCGTGTCCTGCGACAGCTGCTTCTTCTGCTCCTCTGACGGGTACGGGTGCTGGAAAGATCCACAGAGAGACAAGGGTTAATCAGACTCTGTGGGGGAGGGTTGGGTGGAGGGAGAAATTACACCTCAAATAGTTCAATCCTGCCGCAGTGAGAGACACACGGACTGAAAAAAAGATATAAATGTTTATTTGTTGATGTATAAACTACATATGAAATGTAAAGACTGTGGAAAAAGGTTTTCAAATTTTCTTCACAAAGTTAAACAGCTCAGAAATTACAGACATCATTAAAAACGTTTGCAGTAAATTGTCCGAAAATTCAAAAATATAAACTGCAATTGAGTTAAAGGAGACGTGTCACGCTTTAAAATCCTTCTTTTTCACATTTAAATCATTTACTTGGGGTCTAAATAAAGTGGAACAGCAATGCTTTGTACTGAATTCCTCCTTATTGTAACTCCACAAATCCCTCTGTCATCCCCTCTGAGGTGTGTCTCAGATAAACTCGTTTTGACGCTGTCTCTTTAAATCCAAAATAGTTGCTTTATGCCCCGCCCCCTTCCAGGTTTCTGGGCGGTTCATTCTAGTCTGATAGAGGGATTTACGACTATATACGTGGTTCCTACAGCTTAAGGCAAATTCAATTTAAGACTTTTTAAGACCTCTTTAATGCCACTTGAAATGAAATGTAAGACCATTTTCACAAAAAACCCAATTATTGACAATTTTACCCAAACGTTTATTTTAACACAAAACAACTAGCTGAGAGAGGCATTCAGTAAATTATTGTAAATATAAATAAATGTTAATAAATTTTAATATTTGAGACAAATTACAATCATCCTAATTACCATGTCTTAATGTTTTTAAGACCTCCGAAAGATTGATTTAAGAGGTTTTAAGACTGATTAAGGCCTTATTTTTGGATTGATGAATTCAATGCCTTTTAAGACTTTTTAAGGATCCACGAGAACCCTGTTTATAGCAGCGCAGAAACTTTTTATTTAAAATTTAATTAAAAAATGTCAACAACAGAAGACTTGTCCATCCAGCCTTACATGTTGGAGCCAGAGTCTGACCAAATTAAACGGGTTGAGAAATGCAACCCAAGCACAATATAAAGGTATTTACGCAGCACCGGGAGAAACTAAATTCAAATTTTTTGCACTCAAAGAGACTCCAAGTCCACAATAAAATGCATTTAACAGCTAAGAAAGAGGATTTTGCATGATACGCCCCCTTCAAAAACCACTGAAGAGACTAAAATGTTAATTCATGCCTGTAAAATTCAACTTCCTGAGTCGTTTCAACACTGAATGATGTTTCTACTGTAGACGGTGTCTGAGCTACACGTTCACTGCTTTCACCAAGATGCTATTTGTGTCTGTGGGGAAATGTGTTCATACACTAGTTTCATTCAAGCTGCATGAGTTTTCTAAAGCTGTGGGAGGAGCTGCCAACCAATGGAAATGAAAGAACAATTAGAAATGTTGATTTATTAAGTTACAAAACAAAAGAAAACCTGGGATCTGTAATACTGCAGACCCTCCATCTGAAGTCCCATCTGACACTTAAAGCCTCACTAAACTCCTTTTCTGTTCTCCTCCTCACACACACACACACTCACACACACACACTGTAATAACTGCAGCAGAGCAACATTTGACCTGCCTCATTTAGCTGCTAATTACTGATCTAACCACCTCACCAACAATTACACACTCCATTTCTATCACTTCTACATTTATCCAGCAGCCAGCATATTCTCATAATCACTTAATCCTCCATCTTTTCCTTTAATTTAATTGACCTCCATTTCGCACTCGCTTTCCCTCCTTTGTCTGCTCTCGTTCTTGACGTTTTTTTTCCCACACTAAATCCTTTTCATCTGTAACTTTTCTCTCCACCCTGAACACAAGCTGTCTTTGTCTGGCCCCCGCACGTTTTGTTCGGTGGTCTCGTAATGATTAAGTTTGGTGAGAACAAAAGAAAAGCTCACTGTGAGGTGCTGGAAGAGCCACGCTCTCATGATGTTAGTGGCCACTTTGGGGAAGATGCCTCTCTTCTTGTTGTTCCTCCTGTCTCTGTCGCACTCGTCCTCCTCTCCTGTGCTGGGGGAGGCCATGCCTCCGTCCAGGCCGTCGCCTGCAGGAAGACACGTTCAAGTCAACACGTAAATATGGGCGTCGGACGCTGTTTCATTGGGTTTGATTGTCAAAAGCCTGAAAGCTTTTATTTTCTCAAATGTTTCCTCTTAGCTTAAACAAGGTTTTCTACTTTAATGATGAATTTAAACTGATCGCTACTGCTTCTGAGGATTGGGTTAATTTAAAGTGAGTTTTTCAACAAATATAAAATCTTCATGTATATTTAGCACATTAGCAAATGATTCAACTGATTGATCTGCTTTTTATTATCAGCTGCTGCCAAAATGTGAAAGGGGTTTTGGTGTATTTATATTTAGGTGTTTCTGTAACTGTTTGTTAGCAAAATATCTCATCCACCACTGGACCCATTTTAATAAAAACTGGCAGAAAGTAATCTTTGAATGTACATCTACCACTGATTAACTTTTGGAGCCGACACAATTCAAGATGGCCGCCACAGCCAGCTAATTTTGGAAAACACAAAAATAGCTCAAACTCAGTCAGATTTATAAACACTCAGTTAAAATTAGGTGTGATAGAAGCTGAGAGTTCCCCGAAAAAATACTGGAACTGCTACACGACACAAGGTCTTTATTGAACGTTTTCTGAAAGATCTGTTGGGGGATCAACCCTGCTTTTCTGTTAGCAAAATATTTCCTGAACCAATGGACCAATTTTAAATCCACTTTGAGAAATTAATTGTTAAATTAACACCTACAGCTCTTTAAATTTTGGAGTCACTCTAATTTAGGATGGCCTTGGCAGATAAACAACATTAACTAACACAAACACAGCTGTAACTCAGCCAATTTTAAAAATACTGAGCTAAAATTTGACGTGATCGTAGCTGTGAGTCTTTCATATCACTAATTCTGAGCTTGAGGTATTCAGTTTTAACCAACTAAATCCAAACAGTAAGAAAGAACAGCTATTTGTCATTTTTAAGAAGCTAAGAATGTTGTTTTTGGATGAAAATAAGAGAAGAGAGCAGATTCTTTTACTATATTATGTTTTATATAAAGGCAGTCATGACTCAGGTAATTACAATAATAACAGCTCTGTCTTGACCTTTTTATGTGATTTGGGGGGAGGGGGGGGGTGCACTGAATTTGAAGTTTCATCCAGCAGCAGCTCTGTTGTTACTGTGTGAACACTTACACAACCACACAGGTTAAAAGTTGCCCCATAAATGTAAACCATCAAACATTTTACAGGATTTAGCAGCTGTGTAAACCTTTTACAGTTCCCTGTCCCCCCTCCATGTGCAGCGTGAGCTTTCCTGCCACACAATCTCCAGTGTTTACGCGTGTGCGTACCTGCGTCACTGCAGTTGTCGGCTGTGCCGTGTGAAGGCAGCCCGCAGGTGCCGGGAGTTCCCAGAGGGGTGGTGGCGCATTCGTCCGGCTCGCGTAACCACGACGCGTTCTGGAGGGAGGGGGTGGGGAAGAGAGGCGGAGTTACAAGGAACATCCCAGGACAGGGTTAGGTTTTGTCGTGTTCGTGCCGTCCTGACACTGACCGGCTCTGACAGACTGGTGCAGGATCCACCAAAGTCCTCCATGTCAGACTTGGAGCCCCCCTCCCGCTCATCCAGGACCAGATCTGTGGGCATTTTCCCCTTCAGGCAGGTGATGTAGCGATGGCAGAAATTATCACACAGGTCGTGCACCTTCAGAAATAATGTACCTCATTAAAGTGATACTTCAGCCATTTTAAAACAGGTGTCAGTGTAAACAATATGAACAAGTAATATCTTACCTGTTGTAGGTAGCTCTTCGAATGGTCTCAGTTCAGAGCTACACTGCAGAGTTTAACTCTGACAAACTCTGATTAAAGTGGATCATTGACATCTAATAACACCTCTAACCTCATTTATTTATTAGTAGTTCCTGCAAACACCCTTTCACATTAGTTATTTACACTGAATTCTACGATTGTTGCAAACAGCAGCAGCTAGCTGTAGCTCTTTCAATCTGAGATCACTTCCTACAAAAATACAATAAACAAACTCTAATGTGAGATTGACAGCAACATTATGATCTATTTCCTGCAGTCCTTGGTTCACTCGTGGATCTTTGACCCACATTTGACCCAAAAGCAGCTGAAAGACCATGTGAATCATTTTGAATAATGATACCACACATACCAGAACTTTGTTCTAAAATATATTCTAAAGTCAAAATATTGATTCTTTAATATTTCAGTCATTTCAGGAACAAGGTAGAAACAAACTAAAAGACTGAAATCTTGTCTAAATCATACGCAGTTAGTAAGAACTACTTTTTCTTTTACCTGGATAATGCATCAGTGCTCAGTCTGTAGATGTTAGATGTTTAATAGTTTCATGTTAATATGTTTGTGTACTGTAAAGGAAGATGAATGTTTAAATTTTTTAGTAGTTGTTGATAATTAAACAATAATTTATTATCATGGTTTTATTATTTTACATCAATTTTTTGGTTTGTTTATAACACAATTTTCACATATTTCATATGATTATGTTTTCAGGTTTTTTTTTTGTTGGATTTGCTTGGCTAAAGAGTAAATGAGGACATTACATCAATACAGTATACTTCTGAATTTAAAATGAATAAACTAATCTAATGTTTTGTATTTTTTATGAAAGAACATTCAGCAGGAAGGTTTAATAATTACATTTACATGACTGTTATAAGTTTTGGAAAAATTTAGATTTTTAGGATGACAAAATCTGTTTAAACGTTACCATTTGGGTTAGCCGTTAGCATGTCAGAGGTAACACTGTTTAAAGAGTTATCTGCAGCAGGTAAGACAATTATTGTTCATGCCTTTTACAAAGAACCTTGTTTCAAAAAGTTCAAATCTCACCAACCTTCTCCAGCTCCAGTAAATGAAAACGAAGAACCTGGATGGCCTGGATCATCTAATAGAGAGGAGCTGATGATTATTTTATACATGTATATAATATATCCCACAATGCAATGTGAGAAAAGCAAAGGTTTGCAGTTTAACCCAGTCTTGTTTGGGGCATCTTACCAAGTTATCCAGCTCAGGGTTGGAAGAAAAAATGGGTTTCTCCGAGCGAATCTGCAACACAAATTCAACCGTTTAAAAAAAATAAAAACAAATAACCTCACCGTCATCAGTTTTTTCTCCGATTGCTCACCTGCTTGGCGAAAGCGGCGATGTCGTCGTTGAAGGACTCCGAGGAGCAGACGTCGCTGTGGTTGGCCATGCCGGGGAGGTGGGAGGGGGCGGACAGGGAGGAGGAGGGGTCTCGAGGGGAGCAGGTGGCCAGCTCGCACTTCTCAAATACTAAGGCCAGCAGTGGAAAGAGTGGGTGACTGCGCGCACACACACACACACACACACACACACACACACACACACAGAGTGAACACACTGAACATAAACACAGTAACAGTTGGTACAGAGTACACCTGACGCATTTACAGGAGGGGACACAGAGGACACGCAGGCGAGGCTGGAAACACTCCTCAGGTTGTTTTTTTGCACACTCGGCACAAACACCAAACGTGATCTGAGGACACCCACGTACCCGTAGATCTGATCTTTGTGGTGTTTGAGGGAGTCGGGGATGGCAGGGCCATACTGCGGGGGAGGAAGCGCCCTGACGTCGTCCCCGTACCCCCCCACCGACATGCCCTCCGACCCTGAGTACTGCACCAGCTCTTCATACTGAAACACAATTAGGTGGAGACAGAAAACATGAGACACGTTGGACATCTGCGGCCGTCTGACATCAAATCTTACAGTGATTTTATTAGGAGCTGGTGGAAGGGGGGGCAGTGTGTGTGTGTGTGTGTGTGTGTGTGTGTGTGTGTGTGTGTGTGTGTGGACCAGTCACCTGATGGGATTTTATCATTTAGCACTTTGTGTGTCTTTGCTGTGTTGAAATACTAAAAGCTGCTGTTTGATCAAAAACTGTCACTACATTTTTTTTTGTTTAGACCCTCTTGATATTTTTTTTCCCACCGTAGCTAAAGAACAAAAGCGTTTCCCTCTCTAAAGCGCAGTAGCAGATATGTGCGTCAAACTCGTTGTGTTTTGATGCTCAGAAAGAAAACACGGAGGGAAGATCTGTGGAGGAAGAATAGAGCCCCGAGCTGCAAACTTCTGTCTCCTCCCTCCTAAACTCAGACGAGACAGGAGCCATGCTGAGACATCCCTCACCCTGCTGTGACAGCCTGCTCCCACACACACACACACACACCCACACACACACACACATTATAAATCAGACACACATATGCTCACAAACATACACTGGCTATTTTGTCAAATTATTTGACAGAAAACCCATTTCAGAGGGAGTGTTTGGCTTGGGTCTGGTCAGCAGATCAGTCTCTGCTGGATTAAAGAAAAACCTCAGGTCTTGGTCCTTCAGGGTCATGAGGATCACAACCACTTCCTGCAGCGTGGCGTCGGCTGTTTTAACCAAACCACGAAAGCTACGATGTGTCCAGGGCCTGAGATTTAAACAGTTCAAATCCAACAACACTCACAGAAACCAACACATTTTGTCCAGTTTTAGTTGTTTTCTAGTGTTTTCTTCTTATTTTCCCTGGGTGCCCAGCCGTTTTCAGGAGGACCCCTCTTTGGGGTCTGCCGTCCTAAACGGCTGATCAAATTGTTGTGTTTCAGACTCCCATATGGCCCCGGATAGCACCTGCTCTGAGGCCTCGTCCCGGGACACCTTCTAGATTTTTTATGGCGGGCCGGGCCGGCTATTAAAACAATCACCCCTATCAGATGGCGCGTCTCGTTTTACAGCCCCCCCGATCGAGTTTCTGCGTCAAAGCGGATCAAAGCGCAGATCAAAGTTCAGACGCCTAAATTTTGCAAATTTTACACTGTTTGTTGTTTTTTTTGTTGTTTTTTTAAACAAGCTTGTTCATTAAACCAGAAAGGTGTGACCAAAAGGAATATGTTTGATCTGACTGGTGTGATGCAGAGACCTGGTCCTGCTCCTGGTCCAGGATCAGGGTCAAATATAACATAAAAAAAAGAACAACTTAAATTGGAGTCTTAATGTTCTGATTTAAGTCAATGATTTATGGTTTACTGGAGATGACCTAACAGAGACCTATTTTATTTTTAATCTAAATAATATTCGTCTTTTTATCCGTTTTTTCCTTTCCGGGTCACAGGAAGCTGGTGTCTGTCTCCACTGTGTGAGACATGGGGACACCCTGGACACGTCACAAGTCCATCACAGGGACACATAGAGACAAATGAGACAACAAATGTTCATACTCATATTTCATTTAGAGTTACCAATATATGTTGTTTTAAAAACCAATCTTTCCTTTCTGTAAAAAGTTAATAGCACAGATTTATATGTGCACTAAAGTATTTAAAAGGTTAAATACAGAGAATTTGTGAACATGTGTGATACCTTTTAATTCACCCTATAATTCACGTCTTTTAAACTACGAAAACGTAACAAATTCAAACCAAACCATTAAAATCCTCCACATTAAAACAGAGGAACATTTTAGTAACAAACTTTGTTGATTTCCTTCAATCAGGACTGAATGATTGACAGGTCGCGTCATGTCAATTAAAACATAAATGTTAAAACATTTGATGCACTGTATTAGATTTACCCTTAGGCTAAAATATGTCTGTTTAAAATACTGCAAGTTTGATATATTTTCTCTTTTTAAACTGGACAAGTGGAAATATTTCTAATGAAATCATACATTTTGTATTCTGAACATTTGAATTAATCTGTGCAAACTGTGTGAGTCTTAGAATAGAATAAGAACCTGTGTGTTTTTGGGGCATCCAAACACTAAACAAACAAATTTTGGGGGTTTTCAATGAGATGTTTACTTCCAAACAGAAACAGTGTTAATCTGAAAGTTGTAATTCAGAATCATCCATCAGATTATTCTCCAGGTGTGAAATATTCAGTTGTTCTGATGGTTCTGAGTGTGTGATCTCTCGTCTGCACATCCTCAATTGCTCTCTTCTTCTAAAGGGAAGAGGGTTCAGTCTGCCTGCTGCCCAGCAGCCTCCTCCTCCTCCTCCTCCTCCTCTTCACCACCAAGCCTCTGAATCACTGTAGCAAAAACACTGACCTACTTATCGAGTTGAAGAGCTGCATCCCCTCTGCCTCTTAACTCTCTAACCTTTAACTCACATCCACCCTCAGCAGCAGGGTCTGTTGTTCCAGGGAGAGGGATGGATGGTCATCTGTATCCATCACTGAACTAAATGTCAACTTATGCATGAAGGAATGAGATTTAAAAGTTGCTTTGCACTGCTTCATTGTAAAAAAAACAACAACTTCAATTTTCTCCAACCAAATTCAAACCCTGAAGAAATCAAAGCGCCTCCTGTGTTTTTTTTTTTTTTGTGTGTGTTTTTTGCCCTGGACATGAAGTCCATCCCAGTAACATACTGGTCTAACTGGGCCTTGTGTTTGTGTGCCAGCAGCAAACAGACTCTAACACACGTGCTTCTTTTTTAATGTTTCACTCATTATAGAACTGGTGCAAGCAGGTTGTGGTGTATAACACTTTAAAAACAATAGACCTACCCTCTTCTCCATGCGCCTCGACAGCCAGATCTACGCTGGAGATGATGATGCGCCGCTCGGATCCAGTCCTGCGATCCTCCCCTCCCCTTCCTCTCTGCCTCCTCCGGGCTCCTGGAAATTTAAAGTGGATTCGTTTTTTTATTATTATTATTTGTTTTGGGGGGAGCTTTGTCGGTAATTAAGTTGCGAGAAGAGAAACAGTCGCGCGAGGAGTCAACAACAACAAAAAACCTAACCAGCAGAGAGACGCTCCGCTCGCGTTTTATGTTACATTTTAATGATGGACCGGACCGGACGGCTTTCTGTTCGGACGGGAGCCTTTAAAAAGCTGCTGTGTGCCCGGCTGAGAGGCATAAAACAGCTTTGATCCATAATAATATTGTGCAATAAGGAGTAAAACGTCCCACCGAGAAGATCCAGTCCTGTTCGGCTCGAGGAGGGAGCAGCGGCTTCCTGCAGCGCCTCGCCTCCGCCTGCTGCGCCTCTCGCTCCGGGTAGGGGCGTCGGGGATGCTCGGTGCTGCTGCGGACGGAAGATCCTCCCCCCCACCACCCCTTCTCTCTCTCCCTCTCTTCCTTTTCTTTTTCTTCTTCTCCTCTTCCTTTCTGGCTCTTCGCGCTCTCTGTCCGCGCAGCACACGGCGACAGGCTGGAAAATGTCACGGCCCGGGATGAGCGATGGTGTTTTCAGCCTCCAGAGAGGAGAAGGAGGAGGAGGATGGTGATGATGATGAGGAGGAGTGACTCCAGTGGTGGTGGTGGCTAGGCGGGTTGAGGAGAGGTTTCTGGGGGTCAAAACGCGACGGGATCCCCCCCAACACCACCACTGCCTACACCCCACCCATCTCTCCCTCCCTCCCATTCTGCCTCCTCCTCCTCCTCCTCCTCCTCCTTATCACACACACAAAACACAGGATTCACTGCAAAAAAAAAAGGAAAACTCTTATCACCTCTCCAGATAATGTCAGTTTAGTTCACTGAGTAAATAATGTTTTATCTTATTTTTATTTTATTTATTGTTTTTTTCCTCCTAATTGTTTAATATAATACAATAATAATCATGCTCACCTGATGTGTATAGGCTATGTAAACTACTAAATTTGCTGCGAGATTTTCATCTGGAAAGAAAAAAATCCTAATAAGAGAGCTTATTTTTTAAAGAAAATCTGTAAAAAAAATAAAAAAAATAAAAAATAAAAGCACAATCAATCAGCAAATATTAAACCTAACACACATAATCCAACATTTAATATATAAAAGTAACATTTTTATTCTTTATAGCAGCTTTTATGCTTTAATGATCTCACCTGGGTCATAAATAAGTTTGGAGTGTGCTCACAGACTGATGCATGCTGTTGTCCATTAAAGGTCATCTCTTTGACTCAGGCTGGGTTTTTGCTCTTCTTGTTGATTGACTCCAGAATAAAAGGAGAGAAAACAAAACCATTAAAGTGAGAAAGTTTAATTTTAACCAAAGAGTCAGGGAGGAAATAAAAAAAGCCTTTCACATGTTAGTGCTGAACTCCCGGGCTTGTGTTGTAAATGACACCTCAGTAACATAATAATTATCCAGAACTGTGTGAGGCGGAGGAGCCCCCCCTCTGAGCGAGGGGCCAACAGGCGGCCGCACTTCAATCAGCGGGGCCGGAGCAGGGGCTCTCTGTGGGCGGCATGCCGCTTGACGGAGGGCCCCGCACCGTCCCTCCAGCAAGGGGTCTTTTAACTCTGCTGGGTGCGGGGGTTTCTGCAGCGGGGGGAATCACAGCCCCACAGCACTCCGCTAGAACCACCCCCCCCCCCCCCCCACCCCCAGCCTGAATACAGCCGTGACGCTGCGTCAATGGGCTGGAAAAGGCTCCAACAGGTTGAATGAAAGGGATTAACACTGAAGTGTGCAGCATCTAAAGGAATCTGCAGGATCCTCTTCAACCTTCAGATCCAACTTTTGTTTGACAAACTGAGTCTTTTTCTCACACGTGATTGATTGTTTTTATTGAGATGAATTGGACCATAAATCTTCAGCATTTATCTAACAAGCTATTATTTAAACATGCAGATTAGCCTCATTAACATCAAACACATCTAAAGGATTTTCAGCACAACACAGCTGAAGAGTGACAAAACATGTTTATGCTTCCTTAAATAAATATGAATAATATGTATTACATATGCTTTTTTATATACATTATAAGGACTATCCTGATATGGTTTGGTGAGTTGTTCCAAAGATATGCCTTGATTTGTCTTCCCAATCAGTCGATATTTGGTCTGAATCCTATTTTGAGGTTATTTTAATGAGGTAGTTTGATGTCATCTTAAAGAGGAAATGTAAATCTATTTTTGAATATTAAGATTTATCAGCTGGAAAGAAAAAAGCATCGAGCTCAGGAAAAATGATAAAAACGGTGTAAACACTTACAAGACAAACGCTCACTGATGAAAAAAAAAGAGACAAAAGTTGTTTAAAACCATAAAGTGACACCTCAGAACACATTTCTTGTTTTAACCAGTACAGCTTTCTCTACTTGAGACTTAATCCTCGGTTCAAAGTGATGTGTCACATTTAAACTTTGCACAAAAAGTAAAGAAATTATTGTTTGGTAGATTATTTCTTTGTAACCTTGTTTCTTGGTTACAAAGAAAGAAAATTTCAACTGGGCATCTGATTGGCAGCACCTGCGGTACTCGAAGCTCAAAACAAGAGTCATTAGCAACAGCAAAATAAGATTTAGCTATTTTCTCATGGGGAACCCACATACTCAGCTCTACTGCTCATCCCACAAATGTTCCTTACAAATGTGGCATGATGTAAAATGGAAATTCTGTCAACAATATAAGATTTATTGCCAAGAAGCATTGTCACAACAAAGAGATCATGTACCAAACACAAATTTATTTACTTTTTGTGCAAGTTTAATTTCAATTTCAAAAGTAAAATGGGCTAAATTCTATAATTAGTAATCAGTGTTAATAATTTCCTCACTTGTTTAATCTGTAAATGTTTTGTTTAAAACTTTATCATGAGCCTTCACTATAAAGAAATACATGTAAATAAGACTAAAATGCATAAATATGATTCTCCATCAGTAATTCACAACAAAAATCACAATAAAGTGCATTTGCTTTATAAAAAAACACTGTAAACCAACATATACTGTGGACTTGAGCATATTTTCATTAAATATATTTACATATATACATTTACATACTTGCAGTCTATACTGTGTGCATGACAAGCTTTGATGTTTACTGTGCATGATTTACAGATATATTCACACTCACACACACTGTCTAATAATTCATATTCATCTCATAATTAATAAATTGTGATTTACCATATCACATAAACAGCATGACAGCTCAGTGGTTAGCACAGATTCTTCACAAGGTCCTGGGTTCAATCCCTAGTTCGGACCAGGGGTCTTTCTGTGTGCCGTTTGCATGTTCTCCTCGTGTTTGTGGGAGTTTTCTTCAGGTTCGGTTTCCTCGCACAAAAACATGCATGTTAGGTTTCTTTCAGGGCTTTCCTTACAGAAAGAGCTCTGTGATCTCAGTGGGGTTTGGCTGCTTAAATCAAGGTTAATAATTAATAAATAATCATAAACATCCACCCATTTGATCAGATTTGAAAAGCACTGACAGTAGGCTACATATGCCCCAATTTTCAAATACTTTTATGTTTCGGCTGCTCTCATCTGCAGGGGTCACCACAATGAAGTTGCATGAAAGATGTGGCAACTGAGGACACTTATTGAAGCTTTGTAGGTGGAATTCATTCTCATTTCTGCTTGATGAACAACTTCAGTTGCTCAACAGTCCGGAGTCTTGTTAGATTTTGCACTTCATGATGCTGCACATATTTTCAATAGGAGACAGGTCTGGATAGCAGGCAGGTCAGTCTAGTATCCACACTTTTTTACTATAAAGCCACGCTGTTGTAACACATGCAGAATGTGGCCTGGCATTGTTTTGCTGAAATAAGCAGGACATCCCTGAAAAAGATGCTTGGAAAGCAGCATATGTTGCTACAAAACCTGTATCTACTTTTGAGCATTTATAGTGACTTCACAGTTGTGCAAGTTACCCATGCCATGGGCACTAATACACCCCATACCATCAGAGAGGCTGGCCTTTGAACTTTCCATTGATAATCCAGACAGTTCTTTTCTTCTTTGGCCAGGAGGACACATCGTCCATGATTTCCAAAAACCCAAAAATTTGACATATGACTGATCAAACCAAAGGACCCTTTTCCATTTTGTGTCAGTCCATCTCAGATGAGCTCAGGTCCAGAGAAGCCAGCTTTGCTTCTGGGTGTTGTTGATGTTTGACTTTGTCTTTGCATGATAGAGCTTTAACTTGCACTTGTAGATGTAGAGCTGAACAGTGTTCACTGACATGGTTTTCTGAAGGGTTCCTGAGAGCATGTGGTAATATTTGTTACAGAATGATGTCAGTTTTTAATGCAGTGCCGCCTGAGGGATTGAAGGTCACAAGTTTTTCAGTCTTGCTGCTTGCAGAGATTTGTCCAGATTCTCTGAAACTTTTGATGATATTCTGGACTGTAGATGATGAATTCCCTAAATTTCTTGCATTCTTCTTTAACTGTTAGACTATCTGCTCACACATTTGCTCATAAAGTGGTGAACCTCACCCCACCCTTGCTTGTGAACAACTGAGCCTTTCAGGGATGCTCCCTTTTTACAATGGGCAATCCTGGTCCTCGAGGGCCACAGTCATGCATGTTCTACTTGTTCTTCTGATTCAGAAGCACACCTGATTTGAATAAATAGGTGGCAGAACTTGAGAAGAGTTTTCATTTACAATTCAGTAACTGAGCAGCTTTATTTTTCCTCAGATTATCTGTCTGATATTCTACTATCAGGACATAGTGACAGTTTGAACAAATATGTAACTTTTATTTTTTCCTAAAACTTACCAACTGCAGCTTTAAACAAAATGAGGGATGATTTGTACTTATTTAGGCCTGAATTAGGCTCGGGCTGGTTTCTTTGTCACAGTCATTCCAAAGGCTTCCAATCGCTCAAGATCTCCAAGTTCCTGTTTTATCAGCTGTGACCATGTCACCAACTGTTCCAGTAAAAATACGATAATATTTCCAGGAACTGGCACTAAGAAGAAACCTATATATAGTCACCAAAGTCAGTGAAACTTGGTGTTAATTATGTCCAGAAGTCATAAAGAGTCAGAGGTTGATGTGTTAGTTTTACTACGTACAATACGCTGCACACTCAAGTTCAAACAGAACATTAATATTGTAAGAAGGCCATAAAACTGAGGTTTTTAAACACTACCAGAGTCTTTAAAGAACAACACAGCCTGTGGAAAGCAGAAATCCATGTCTGAGGGTGCCATTGATCAGCTTGAAGCCAGTTATTGAATAATTATCTGAAATTTTGTAGGACAGATTTCCTCGTATTTTATACTAAATTATTTTATAATGAGATATGGCAGCCATTATCAAAACAACTGTGAATGAGGAATCAGCTTTGTTTTTAAAAGTACTGTGATTCTCATAATGTCACCAGGAGCAGGAAAGAATAAAATGTTTAACTTGTCAGCAGTGAATTTATTATTAAACCAATTTAAATCTTTAGAGAAAGCTGCAATCTGCTTTTCCAAGAAAGACAAAAATTGAGGCTACTGTAAACTTTAAAAAAAAACTTAAAACACACAGCAGAGGAAGACTACACCAAAACAAACTACTGGTGTTATATTTTATATTCTCTATACTAAGTGCAACAGGTCTGCACTAGTCTCACATTCAGGAGCACTAGTTTATCATATTTAGTTGAACAAACACTCTTAAGAACATTTTTATGTCCGATAAGTGTCACTTTTGTCCATTTTAGAGCAGATGTTGGTCATAGTGCCATATTAGTGGTCATAAAATCCAAATAATTTAACACTTTGAACTCAAACTAGGTTGGACAAGTTAACATTAAAACCATTAAAAGTAAAATAATGATCACAAATTCTGACTACAGTCTAAACTGACAAATGTGTGCATAACTGAGCAACCAAAAATTTAAAACAGTAAAGAGAAAAATGCCGGTAGTCAAATAGTTAAATCTTTTCTTGCCACACAAGTTAACTATTTATTGTGTTGACAAGTTAATTAGTAATGTCCTGTGTTAGTTGCTCTGGTCAATTCTTCAAATCTGTAAAACAAAATCTGGGTTAAATCTTGAAATTTCCAAAATAACCTTAAATTTATATAGTGAGATAAAAATGCTCAGAGCTTAGATGACAGAATCATTCCTAAAGAGATAAATGTGAGGAAAGAAATGCTCCTATAAGAGGTTTGGCATTTTTCAGCCATAATAAATATTTTGTACAAATTGTTAGTTCAAAGAAAAATATGTCCAATATTTCAAAAGTATGTTCCAGTGTTTAAGGATGCTGCAGATGCTGTTACCATGAAAATATTAAAGAAGTGTGCCAATAACAACCTCTTATTTTGAAGGTACAATTCATGGCTTTTTATATAGTCTTCTAAATTACTCTCAGTTCATTACTTGTAGTTTAATACTGGTTCTGTTCATGTTTTCTTTGTTTCCACGTTTACCTGCTCCTCTGTGTATCTTAGCTCCTCCCACTCCATCACAGGTGTTTGTAATTTCAGCTCATTAGTGTCCTTTAAATTGCTCATCTTGTTCTGCAATATGTTGGCTTCAGTGTTTTTCCACTCATTGAGTTTTTGTTTCTTTTAAATAAGTTTGCCACCATATCAGCCCATTGCTTTATTTAATAAACAAACTTTGTTGTTTTCCGTGCTCGCCTGCTTCTGGGTCCTGACTGCCTTAAAAACAGGTTCCAGAGTGAACTTTACTGGTGAATGTTCAGTCTTTATTTTTTTAACACTGACTGTTGAAACAACATAAATCTAATAAATCTTCTTATCAAAGCCAAAATAACATTTAAACCACAATGCTTTGTATTTTTGTATGTTGAATTTGTTTTTTTTTTAAAAGAAATGAATCACTTAAATATAAATACAAATACATTGCTTTCAAAATAAAATTTGAGCAAATAGATTTTTTTGTGTGTTTCACTATACTCATCATATCTTGAACATAAATCTGTTACATGTTTGGCTTCTTTTTTTCACCTTTTTTGTACAATTGAGATTTCCCATTACATCTTCAGTATGTAATCTAACATTCCCACTTATAACCTGTAGTTTTTGTTTGTGGATTTAATAGTTTTTGACATTACAAATGGATGAAAGGATAAGGCTGCAGGTTCAAACCCAGGTTGTGTTGTGGAAAAACACTTGATACACCACCTGTGGCGAGCACTGCAGAAAGCAGCAGCCAAACAAACAACAACAACAAAGAAATGGAAAACGTCTGGTTCTCAGAAGCAGCAGATTCATGTCTCAGAGCGAGCTTACAGGTAACACAGCTTCTTGTGATTACCTTGTGTTGTGGAGACCTCCTGTATAAAAAAAAGGCTCATTTTCTGCTCTGCAGAGTTGGATAGATCAGTCAGGCAGGTTCTCAGTGCGGGGGCCATTTTGCATGTCAGGGCTGCTGCAGTTATTTGTCACTCGCTGTCAAGGCTTGAGCACTCATTGCTCTGCACCACCAAGGCCAGGTGAGTGTGTGTGTGTGTGTGTGTGTGTGTGTGTGTGTGTTCATACCAGCATGAATGTGTGTTTACGACAGCAGACTAAGGAATGCATGAACTGTCTTTGAGTAAGTGTGTGTGTGTGTGTGTGTCTTGGTGCTTACTTTCTAAGTTTGGCATCACTGCAGGCGATGCTCAGGGCGAGAGAGCAGGCCGAGCACAGCAGTGTGTGGAGATCAAGTGATTTTTACATTCCTCTTGATAAATAAATGTTTGACTCTATTTATGTAAAGTTCTAATGAGAAAACTTTCCTGGTCTGCGACACGTTCTTGCCCTCAGTAGGAATATCCACACAGTGCTGGAGCTCCATCATTCTGCCAGCTGCTTGCCACCCTCTGCTGTTTGATGGTTTTACTGGACTTCTGAAGGCCACCCAGCCTTGTTGACTTCAGTGACTCGACCATTAAGGAAATCTGGTCGCTTTGACCTCTGCCAGCGACACACAACCACCCAAAACATCAGAGAACAGTGGACCTGCTTCAGGGAGCAGGATCGGGGTGATGGAGGGGGTGTAAAAGGAGAAGGGGAAGGAAATGGGTGGGTGGCTGTGCCTCTCTAGTTTCTGTGTAGTCTGGCTGTGTAGGTATACATTGTTTTTTTCACTCCCTCCATTTTCCCCATTCTCCTCTTGCTCCCCGACCAGACAAATCCACCCATATCGACCTGCTCCTGCAGCCTGTTTGCAAACTTCTCCCCCTCCCCGCCACCACCACCCTTCTTTCCTTCCAGCCACCTGGGTCGTTCATCTTCTGCTTCTGGAGAGGCAGAAAAAAAAGTGACCAATTTTCCTTCTCTCCTTCCAATTCTTTTTGTTTTCAGTATTATTTTCTTCTCCTCCTCCTCCTCCCTTCTTCGGTCCCACCACCACCACCTCCATAGATGGAGATTAACTGGGGAGTGCAGCACCATCCGTCCTCATGACTGTTTGTTGTTAAGGAGATGGATGGAGGCTCCCTCTGCCAGCCCCACGCAGCCGCAATTACACCAGCCGCCATGATGGATGGAGCAGAGGGGGAAAGAAGGGGGAGATGGAGAGAGGGAGATACAGAGAGGGGCATCTATCACACCCCTTAATCTACCTGTCACTGCACAGGCCAGGATGGAGGGGGGGGGGCTGGCTTTACCTTGACTCCTGGTCGTAGGTTTCTTTTTTTTTTTCCTCTATATTTTCTTTTCCACCAAATTTGTTTCTTGCTTTGTTTCTTGCCTGCCACCACTGGATGTATTAAATGTGCTGAACTGTCCAATTCATTCTCTGGAGCTGATTGGATTTTTTTCAGTTTTAGTGTGTGTGGGTGTGTGTGTGTGTGTGTGTGTGTGTTTCAGGCAGTGATCAACAAGTAAAACAAGTCTTCATAGCTACATTTTTACACCAGTGCAGCATAAATCTGCTGTAATACTCTTACTTTAAACAAAACTCCAAACATGAAACTATTACTGTTTAGACTCACAAAGACTGACGTGCCCTCATCGCTGTTTTCTTTTCTTCACTCTGTTTTTGATTCATGTTTCTTTGAAAACAAAACAATGCAAAAACAAGTCAAAGCATGCAACTCAGACTACTGTCAGTTTTAATAGCAGCATTCTGTACAGCGTCAACAATATTAGCAAAGAATTGCGAAAAATCTCCACAAAACCAAAGAAGGGATTTTGGTAAAACCAGTGAAACATGAGCCCTCCTCAGAGCTAAGGTGTACTTCTCCATAAAAAGATCTTTTTAAGATTTGACTCATACAAAGTTGAACTTTTCTGAACAAATATTGTTGATGTCTTTTATGGTTTTTATACATTTATAACTGAAGTTTTCTAAGTTTTAAAAGGTTTTCAGTTTCAGTCTAATTTTCTTTTTATTTACACAAACTTTACACTTCAGTCCTTACACCAAAACATCCATCTTCTTTTGTGACTCACTGCTAGGACGAGACAAAAAACATAAACAGTATCATCAGGCCTCCCTTGAAAAACAGATCTGTGATGTTTGACTGGTTAAAAACAGGTCACAATAAATAATAAAATAATTAGTTTTTCTTACATTCTCCCTGAGTGCAGACTGTATGAACATCATTTTTTCACCTCAAACTTCTCACCCAAAGAAGGATGTTTTTATGCAAATGCAGCCGATGTTGGCCGCATCCGTCGACCCGTTACGTCACTGTAGGCTGTCCCAATTCATCAGATGCTGCCGACAAAACCCTGAAAATGTCGCATCTGAGTAGCCACGGTATCCCAGAATTCATTGCACCATCTGCAAAAATAAACAGAAAAACAGGTGGCTTTTTTTTTTTTTTTTAATGACAGAGTTTGGAATTTTATCACGAATCGAAAAATGTAAATTAAACAACTTAGCTGAAGAAAGTTTTGTTTCAATTAGATGTTAAATAAAATGCAGGTATAAGTACTGATACTGGAGCTAAACCCAATTTATTACAGCTTTTTTTAAATTTACTTGTAACGTTTTTCTATTAAAACTTAATTTATGAAGTTATACCTTGAAAAAGCAACTGAAGTGATATAAAACGTATCACAATGTTAACGAGGCAGAGCTTGTTCAGGCAAACTTACGTCTTCTGTAGACCAGTCCATCCTATTTCACAGCCGTTTATGCAGCCGACACCGGTGGCTTATGGCCACGGCAACCCATGAATTGAGACACAGCCACAGAAATATTTGCATGTCAGACATGTTGAATGCTAACATTGGAAGGACACGTTCTGTGTGTTTCTGGTGCTTGTTCTAAATGCTGAGGACCAGAGCCGGGCGATGAAATAAAAATGATATATTATTATAGACATGAGATACACAAGACACAATATTAATAGAAAATTCATCTGAATAGAATGTTGATAATCTCACTGAACTCAGATCCAGAAACGCACTGCATTCTGGGGGATGTAGGCAGAAGATACCTCAACCTCAGTGGCATCGACTGTGAGGCGTGTAAATCAGCAGCTTTATCTACATATAATATTACAGTGATTTGTGTGGATGATGATACAACAGTTCTCAATATCGCAAAGTCTATCATGATAAGATTTTAATTCAATTCACAAGTCTGATCAAAATGATATCTATATATTGATCCACATCAGGCACATGATGATGATATGGATCTATAAAAATAACCTGATCAAAATTGGCAGTCAGAATAATTTTAATAAAGTCTTGTGTGTATCTCAACAATAATAGAACACCCTGGTCACATCCTGGTGTCAGTACCTCTTTTACATAACCTTAAAGGGGCAATATCATGTAAAATCAACTTTTTTGAGTTTTACATCATGTTATAATGTTATCCTCTCATCAAAAACATCCCCAGAGTCTTACTTTGACTCATTCATGCATGTTTGAGAAATCCTGTAGTGTCCTGAGGCAGCAAGCAGGGGAGCAAAAATGACCGGTTGGGACTAGAACCACCTTTTGGGTTCAGCTCCTCCTCTGGGCTGTGTCTCCAAGCTGAGCTTCCTCATCACAGAACACACCTCCCCACCCCCCACCCCCCACCCATGACTCCTGCAGCAACAAAGCCCCCAATAATATAGAAATTTGCTGAATCTCTCTGTTTAAAACAAATGACTGCAGTTGATTACAAAGTGTAAAAAAGACTTGATCTAAAATTCAGCTAATCAGACACAAAAATTATTTCACATCCATGTTTTCATTTGGCCTTGATGTAATTTAATCATTAATCATTTAACTGATATGTTGATGTGGGTTTGATATTTTGTTAAAAGAGGAAACGTCACCAGTTCAGCAGGATTAATGACCTTTTTTTCTCCTGGTCCTTATATGAAATAGATAAAACATAAAAACAAACCAATAATTATGGATATCAACTGATCTGAAACACATTGTCAGTTCTATCACACAGTCCTGCTGAGGAGTACAGCAGGAAAGGCAGCTGGTGTCGAAACAAACATGCAGAACATACAAGTACTTTACTGAATTAGTGGAAACTTAACTCAAGGCAGATGATCCACCTTAATAAAAGAGAGCGGTTAAAGGACAGAGTGATCAGAGGTGTCTGCTGACATTTTTTTCAAAAAGACTAATGGTTTTTACTGTAATAGTCTACTTTGCATTTTTTGTAGGGTTTCACCGAAATAAAAATTTCAGGTGATCCGACATAATTATTGCTGTTATGACCGATAACCAATATTTACCGATATTACACAAACTACTTATATACATATACGCACAAACACACTTGTCTTTTTTTGATGCCATAAATTACCAGACCACTGACATGGCTCTATATTTCAGTTATTCCTGGCTGTGCAGCATCAATATCACTATCATGATCAAACAGATGCCGCTCAACCAACCATCTCTCCCAAAACAGAAACACAAAGCTAAAAAGTGGGGAATCAATATCAGACGTTAATATTGCCCAAGTTTTACATATCAGACCGATATTCTAAAAAAAAAAATGACCAACATCAGTTGATATCGGTGTTAATGCAAATATATCGTGCATCCCTAATTTTTTTTGTCTACCTTTTGGAACAAATTTAGAGTACCATCATGAGACCATAATGAGTCACAGGTGGTAGCTTTCAAGTCTCTTCAGATCTTGGTTTTCTATAGTTTTTACACAGTTTAAACGTCAAAATGAAGGCATTTTAAACAAGTCCCATCTTCCTATTTGACTTTAAGCTGATGGATGCTGAATCTATTGAATAAATCACACCGTTTAATTCTTTGCAGATTGCATTCCAGTTGATCTGAACCCATGTTCCATCAGCTCATCCTCAGACCTGTTGAACGCTGCGTACGCCACCTGTCATCTTCTCCCACAGTTCCTGCAGGAATGTTATGAAAAGTAATCTGAGGTCTCCCACCCTCCTCTCTCCTCCTTCCTCCTCCTCCTCCTCCTCCTCTGGTACACGTTTTTCTTTTAAATTTATTTATTTTTTTCTTCTTCTTCTTTTCCCTCCTCCACCTACTCATCTGTCCACCGGAGTGAGAGATGGGATGGGAGGATTAATACTCTTCCGCCCAAACCAAGCCTGGGAATGATGGATGGACAGACGCAGGAATGGAAAGGAGGGAGGGAGGAGAGGCAGATTAAAGGAGAGAAGTCTGGGGGTTCATAAATCCAAAGGGGGGGTGGGGGGTTGTGGTAGTGGTGGTGGGGGACCTGCACCACATCAGACTCTAATAAGATCAGCAAGAAATCTATGAGGATGGAGACAGAGGTGCGGTGGGGGTGGGGGGAGGTGTAATAGCATTAGATGTAATCTAATCATGGCAATAAGATGTGAATAAATGAGAGCGAGCGTGTGGTGATTATGCAGAAGAGCGATGGCGGTGTGCTGATGGAACGTCAGGCCTAAGTGTTGGTCAGAGCTAAACTTCAGCTGCAGAGCTAACACTAACTGGATGTTTAAGTCAGGTTTACTTTATCAGTCGTTGGTGCAAAACAAGTCATTTCATGTAAAAAAAAGAAGGAAAAAAAAAGAAAATGTCTTGATTTGCGTAAGTCATTCCATCATGTAAGCCCCTCCGTGTGGAGCCCATCAGCTTGGGTAAGTGCTGTTGTGCAGCCGTGACCTGACTCGGATCAGATAGAGTGCTCCTTCACCTCCCTCCTCTTCTTCACCTCCCCCAACCCCAACCTCCCCTCCATCCACCGGGGCCACATTTTTCATGGCCCGGCTGTCAGAGGGCCGTGATTGGTTGGCTCAGCAGACAGATAGCCGATAGGCTCTGATTAATAGTTGAGGCCCAAGAACTTCCTCATTGATCAACAGGACAGGCTGCAGAAGGAGGGTGGGGGTGTGTGGGGGGGAGGGGGGCAGTGGAGGGAGAGCATACCTCGTCGCTCAGCAAGTACTGGCTGATATTTCAGATAAGAGCTTTTTGAGTGTGTAGAAGTGTGTATGTGTGTGTGTGTGTGGGGGGGGGGGTATGAGTGTGTTTATTTACATTAATAAGGAGATAAAAGTTGTTAGAATTAAAGACTTCTTGAAGGAATGAACGTTACCTGCCACTTTCAGACAGAGATCAGCTCAGCGAGGTAAATAATAACGTTCCACTGGATCTCTGTGGGAGCTCAGAGGATGACTCTCAGATACTACCACTGAGCTCAGCTCTGTGGAGACCACCTTGATTTAAGTTGACCCCAAAAGTTCATCAGTTAGAGCAGGGGTCTCCAACCTTTTTTCCACTAAGAGCTACTTTTACAAAACAAAATTGTCCGAGAGCTACTTTTTGCAACATTTAATTTTAAACTTAAACCCTTGAAATAAGCCTGTTTTACATGAAACCCCCACAAAGAACACTGAATTTATATGATTGTGCTTTTTTGTGTTTATCCATTCATATTATATTGTATTTCACGAACTTAGGGGTTAACTGCAACAAATAACTTCAGGTGATGGTTCTCAGATTTTTTTTTCCACGTTGTAGACTCCAGTGGGAAGAAACCCCCTGTAGTGACATATACCTCAGTGCGAGGGGTTTCCCAGGAGTTTGGCACAGTGTGTCTCACGGGGCTATGAAAGGTGTGTGCGAAAACGAATGTCAAACAACCACGTAACTGCGTGTCATCTGCTGATCGACCATATGAGCCCTAAACTGTTTGATGGACAATCAAAGGAAAGGACCATCTATAGATTGATTGGAATTAAATGAAAGTTTGTTTGGCCAGTGATAAATTTAATTTTGTTTCTCCTAATTTTTCATAAACACTGAAGAGCTACTTTAAATGAGCCCAGTTGCTACTGGTAGCTCACTGGTTACTGGTTGGAGACCTCTGAGTTAGAAGCACATCCAGTAATTAACATGAGAGTTTACAACCCCTTAACAATCACCCCTGAAATTCCCTAAAAGTCTTCTGATAGTTTTTATTTTTTTGTAAGGGTGTCAAATTAAAGATGAGAACAAGAGGAAATCTTCTGACACCCTAGTTTTTTTTTAGTAAAAGCCTCCAGTAGTGTCTGGAAAGGTTTAAAGGCAGAAAGCGCACAGTTTTTGCTCATCGGTGGAACAAGTCATCTAGAACAGTGGTTCCCAAACCTTTCAGCTTTTGACCCAAAAAATACCAGCAGCAGAAACTTGTGACCCCAGCTGTTGTTGGTAGATGAACATTGTTTTCACGTCAAAAAAACAAAAGCATAGAAACATTATTTATTACACTATTTGTCCATTTTAAGTACAATAACTTTACTCTTGTAACAACAAAGGCAAAAAAAATATTGTTAGTTGTAATTTTTTTAGTTTAATTAATTCAGAAAATCTTTTCAGGACCCCAGCTTGATGTTCTGAGACCCCACTGTGGGTCCCGACCCCAACTTTGGGAACTACTGATCTAGCGCACCTGTCAAATTGTTACTTGAATGTCTTCAAATTTTCTCAGTTGAAGCAGCCATCTTGACTGGAATTAACTCCACAAGTTATTGAGTTATTGTTGTAGACAAATGTCCAGTTATTACTTTTAGTTTCAGCAAAACCCCTCCTGTGGTTCATGGGATATTTTACTAACACACACACACACAGAGGCAAAAACTTTGTCACCCTATCTCTGTCGGTGGAAGGTTAAAAAGTTTGCAAAATGAAGAACAGCTTAAAAAGAGGTGCCTTCATCACCTTTTCTCCTGTCCCTTCATGCTGAGGTGTGATAACATCTGTGAGTTTCCACTGAAAGCCTTTTAGTCTCAAAGTAAACACAAATATATTTAATTCAGTCATCAGCAAACCTTCAGTGTGTTTCATGAGTTAAGCTCCGACGTCACAATGATATAAATCATTCATTCAAATGTTCTTTTAATGTGATCAGCGCCACATATTGGTTTATACCCTTGTGTGTGTGTGTGTGTGTGTGTGTGTTACAGTATGTGTGTGTTTAAATGTGTGCCCCCTCCCACTGTTCTGTCCAGCCTCCAGTTGATTGATGATCTCCACTCCCACAGGGTCAGCAGGGTCATGACCTCCCACTTTTGACCCCCCTGCTGAGAGGTTCACGCATAAACTTGCACGCGCACAGACACACACACACACACACACACACACACACACACACACACACACACACACACACACACACACACACACACACACACACGGAAACAGATGGCCTTGGGGACAAAGATGATCCTTCACCTTTCTCCCACAAACAGCCATATCTTCATGATTTCTCTCACTGTTAAAAATTAAACAACACAACTATGTCACATCCACAAACAACAAAACAACAAAACAAAAAAAAACAAAAAAAAAATATTTTACCTTTGGAATAAAGTGATTAAAAATAAAGAGAAATCCAAACAAAATGTTCTTCTTGTTTTTACAGTTTAATAAAAAAAAACTCTTTTGATTTTGAGTGTTAGACGTTCCCTGCTGATGTTGCAACATCACACCCTAGTGATGAGACAAGGGAACAACAGCTGATAAATGCTGCAGAAAAAAATAACATCCAAGTCATTTTATCAGCACATAAATGTTAGTGAGCTGAAAGGCAATTTAAACCTCACATAGTGTTTCTCTCCGACTAAACTCGAACCTTCACAGATTAACTGAAACACAAAAGAAAAAAACAACTAGAGAACGAGGATGACTTTTAGAGGAGTGTGACAACATCAGGTTCTGTTGGAATCTTCTCGTTTCTTCTTGTGCAGGTCGGCTGTCCTCAACCAGCTGGCAACATGTTGCTGAATCTCCTGAGAGGCAGAAAGACAGAAAAACAGCTTCAACACTCCAGAGATATTAGGTTTTGTGATGCAACAGCTCAGTAATGCTGTCAGGTGGCTTTAAAAGATGATGTTATTGTAAGTGTTACTGAACAATTGTACTTTACAAAATTAGTTAGAATTGCACATACATATAAATAGTTGTAAGAAAATAAAAAAGTCACACTTTTAAAATATATAAGTGCAAACTAAATATTTTCTCTTTTATATCCTGCACATTAAGTCAAAGTGAAGTCAAAGTGCAAAACGTTTTCTGATAGTTTTTAAAACTGATGTTTAGAATTTCAATGTTCACAAAAACAACAAACTATTCAATTTATTCTGCTTATGTTGTTCTGACAAAAACCTTAAGAACTTTGTTGAAACGTTTTGTTTTTTTTTTACTCACATCAGAATGGGCTGTGGGTCAACTTTAAAATGCAGAACAGAACAGAAACTAAAACTACATCAGATTTTATGATCCAGTTTAGAAAGACAGATATTAACAAAGATTCAGACTTAACAGATCTTCACAATATGTCACATATTAATGTTATCATAAAGTTATTGTGAGTCTAATTAATTAATATTGCAAAGGATTGTATAATATAT
>JARVGW010000624.1:6065767-6084163 GCA_031762495.1 Anablepsoides rubrolineatus | reverse complement strand
GTGACATGTTCGTACGAACCCTTCCTACGAACAAAAGTAAGAGAAATTTAGGAGAAGAATACGAACATGTTCTTGCAGGCCAATGCTCGGTTAGCACAGCTTCGTGTGATAGACCAAATAAGGAGGTTAAAAGTGCAAACTTAAATCATGCTGACAAGCAGAATAAATAACTTACAGGTGTGAAGTAAGAAAAGGTTGCTTGCAGCTCCAGCAGATTTAAACAGGAAATCATAGCTTGCACTTGAAGGGAAACCCCTTCAACTCAAACTTATAAATAAACCACCCCAAAAACTAAGGCGTTAGACGGTGTTCAGGAGCTGCTTGAATCTTCACTCTGTATCTAGAGGTGACGTAATTCTTGCTTAAATTGCTTATTGCCGTCTCTGAGAGCTCTCTTTTATTGCTGTTAACTGTTCTTATTGTGTGGTGTGTAATAAATCTCATTTTTGAATTTCATACTGACTTCCAGCAAAAGTTTTTCTCAAATCAACGAATCCGGTGGGAAATCCAGGACACAGGAGTAAGTCCAAAGGGATTTTCCCAACACTACCCAAAATTGTGACCATAGATGAGGGTCACGAGCCTGCTGGCTCAGCTCCCTCTTCACCACGACAGACCGGTACAGCGCCCACATCACTGCAGACGCAGCACCAATCCGCCTGTCGATCTCTCGCTCCATTCTTCCCTCATTCGTGAACAAGACTCCGAGATACTTAAACTCCTCCACTTGGGGCAGGACCTCCTCCCCGACCCGGAGGAGGCACTCTACCCTTTTCCGGCTCAAGACCATGGTCTTGGATTTGGAGGCACTGATCCTCATCCTGGCCCCTTCACACTCGACTGCGAACCGCTCCAGTGAGAGCTGGAGATCACGATCTGATGAAGCCAATAGGACCACATAGGGCTGGACGGTATGACCTCAAATTCATATCACGGTATAAATTGAATCCCTTCACAGTAAAGGTAGGCTATATATTGCGGTATAAAATTTTCATTAAAAGTAAAAATAACGTAATTTTTAGTTGTTTTTTTTTGCAGAAAACATAATTGAACCCAGCATTCTTGCTTTAATATCTGCCTGTCATACAATGAGCTTCTGCCTGCTGAACTTATCAGCTGTGCACTCATCTTCATCATCAGAGCAGAAGCCAACTTTACATCACCAAGATGGATTTATGACTTAACGAACGTCTATGTCTTTTTTATCACCTCTGTGGGTAACAATACATAAAAAACTTTGGTGTGAAAAAACTATGTTGTTAAAGCTTCGCTCTGCACGATGTGCAGCAGGAGAGTCGGGAAGGGGGGGGGCAGGGGATTATCCCGACGTAACTTTTCTACAGTGGGAGGGGGAAATTGAGGATTTATTCTCTGTATACGTGTTTTAAGACACCATATTTCTTCATTATATTTCGAACTCCTGCTCAGTTGTCTCTGCTCAACAGGGCTGCAGGTGCGATGACGTAACCGACAATATGACGGTAGGGTAAATTTCTACGTAGGCCAACTTCATACCATTTCTACCGTCTACCGCATATACCGCGCAGCCCTAGGACCACATCATCTGCAAAAAGCAGAGATGTGATCCTAAGGTCACCAAAAAGAATCCCCTAAACACCTTGGCTGCACCTAGAAATTTTGTCCATAAAAGTTAAGAACATAATTGGTAACAGAGGGCAACCTTGGAGGAGTCCAACTCTCACTGGAAACAAGTCCGACTTACTACCGGCAATGTGGACCATGCTCTGACACCGGCTGTACAGAGACCTAACAGCCCATATCAAAGGGCCTGGTACCCCATACTCCTGGAGTACCCCCCACAGGAGTCCCCGAGGGACACGGTCGAACAGCTTCTCCAGGACCCTGCTGAGAGCTGGTCTGCTGGTCCACGACCAGGACGAAAACCACACTGCTCCGAGATTTGACTATCCGATGGACCCTCCTCTCAGTTAAAACTGTTTAATGGATATAATCTAGCACCCCTTTATAATTAAGAATGAAAATAAATATTTCCAGTTTGTTTTCCTAAATCAAAAGCATTAAACTGTGATCCGGGCGCAGGCCCTATTTCTTTTAGCGCATGTACAAAAGAGCTGACGTTATGGATCGTGCCTCTGGAACAGACCAGCAATGACATTAAAGTGCAGCTCAGACACTGGCCATAACTGCAGGTTTGATGTCTTGTGGGAAAGCTATAGCAGCATTAGCAGTGTCAGCAGTGTTAGCAGTGTTAGCGGTTGCTATCGTCTCAGGATGATAACATCATCAACACTTTATTTTACACTTGGCACCTCATACATGTTAGAGAGAACATAACTCATATCTTGTCACGTAGGTTTCCTGTTGCTGACGACCCTCTTTCCACTTCATGCAGATTAAAAACCAAGAGGGAAATTTCTCAGCTTCAGCTGACGCTTATCAGACATAGGAACGTTTTTCTCTTCCTCCGATAGAAAAACTACAAGCAGAATCATGATTAAGCTGATTTATGCTGTGGTTTTTGGCTGCATTCTGGCGCTCGGTCTGCCTCTCAACGCCGTGTCGCTCTGGATCCTGCTTCGCCACCACGGACTCAGATCGCCCAATTCTGTCCTCATGATCAACCTGGCGATCTCTGACCTGCTGCTCATCATCTTCCTGCCAACAATACAATATTAGTGGAACATTTTCAGGATTTTACACTCAAAAATTAAGATAAACAATGAAAAATGTATTAGCAAAACTTTTTACATTTTATTTTACACTTGGCACTCCATACTTAGTCATTTTGAGGATTTTTAAGTCTTTTTTTATTGTAACTTTTACTTTTATTTTATTACATTAAAAAATAAACTTTTACTTTTTTACTTGTGGAAAAAAATTAAGTGTTTAAATTATTTAACCAGTTTATGTAACCGAGTTGAGTAAACATAAAGCAATTTACTCAACTCAGTTTGGTGAAATCAGTTTTGTTAAATAAATGCAACACTTCATTTTTAAAGTGTAAAAGTACTTTTACTTTCCTGATTATTTTGAGCAGTTTTATGACTTTTCTTACCAGTGAAATGTTTTTTTACCAGAGTATTTTTCTGTAAAAGTTGTTTTACTTTAAATTAGTTATTTCTTTTAAGTACTTTATATACCTCTGGTGCAAAGGAAGGATTTAAAAGCCCTATTTAAAATTGGTGGATTTGATTGGTGGGCTCTCATAATGGACGTCACTAATTGGCCAATCAATGACCAGCAAGTCAAATCTTTCAGCTTGATTTGGTTTTCTTGGAACCTGAGTGGGAACAAAGCTGACAGTATCATCATCATCACTTTATTTATATAGCACATTTAAAAACAAAAGTGCTTCTAACAACAAGCTGAAAACAAATAAAACTAATTACAATTCCTGAGGTAGCTCAAACTGAATTTGAATTAAAAGCCAGGGTAAAAAAAAGTGAGTTTTTAAGCAAGATTTAAAAGATTGAACAGACTCTGCAGTACAGATCTCAAGAGGCAAGTTGTTCCAGAGTCTGGGGGCTGCCACAGCAAAAGCTTGTTCCCTGACAGTAGGTGAGATTGCTCAACAAAAGCTGCGCCAAGTCGACCTAACTAGGGCAGAGATGAGCCTGTGGATTTTTGTCTAAGTATTTGGTCATTATATATATTTTTAAGCACATTCTGTTTTATGTAGGTAGAGAAGTTAAACTCTGAACTTGGGTATAATAGAAGTCAATGAGTTTGAATGTGATCAATCTGCATGTTCATTTTTTTGTATTTGTGTTTTCAAACATGGGATTTCAAAATTTATAGACAGAATAATGACCGGATGTGCTGAAGCACACTTACTAAAGTTTTCACTTAAAATTATAGGACTGAAACATGCAGCTGCTAGGCCTACATTGTCCGGCCAGAGGTTTAAAAGGAAACTACAAAACATTTACCAGTGAATGAGTTTATGTTGTGGGTTTTAAAGTCCAGAAACAAATCACCAACATTCTGAGTTTTAAGTCATTTTTATTTACTTCACAGACAGGTGTCATTTGCAGACAAAATATACAGATCAAAGTTTTACTAAGCTAACATATCAGATAATGTGCTCCCTTTGTGTTGACTTTAATCCAGGTTGTAGCTCTGGACTAAGGCTTTAACGTTTCACAAAGAAAAAAAAATGTTTTAAGAGTGTCTTTTTTACTAAAGATGAACACATGCAAAGTAAAAGAGACTACTGCAAAAATGACTCATGTATATAATCGAGGGCAAAAGAAAAGAAAACAGGAGCAACAGAGATAAATGAGTTTTAAAAGTAGCAAAATGTTATTTAGGGAATGCAGTCAACTTTATGATAAAAGGCAGAAAGAGCGAGGAAGCAACAAACAGGCAAGAGATAATGCAAGCAAGCAGCTAGTCATCAGCAGTTACATGTTTACATCGCACACAACAGAAAAACAGAAAGAACTTAGCCAATTTTTATTTCTAAATTTAAGGAAGCAAAGCTCATACTTTCCACAAACGACTGTCAGTAAATCTAAGAAACACAAAGTAACCCTCAGGACTTCAGCAAAACCCAAAGCACGGTCGCCTTAACGACACATGGAGACAGTAACCATCATACAGTACGAATCCCCCGAAGACCAAGAGGAGAGATGTTGAAATGACCCTTTATTATTGGCTTAATTGCTACATGGAAAATCCTGTGACAGAACCAGCGACTAAGTATTGCATCACCATTTCAGGGTAAATACAACACATGATAAAACAAATTAAAAAAACAAACAAACAAGAAACAGAAAAATCTTTTACAAAAGAACATCAAATCACAAGTAAAGTGCAACTCAGATGAGATCAGATCCAGAGGTGGATGCTACAGTGGCTGGAGAGGTGAGTGGAGATGTGCCTTCAGGTGAGACCCGGGTGCTTACGCCTCGTCGCAGATAACCGTCTCCACCACGAAGGTGTTCTCAAAGTGGCGGATGTGGTGGCACTCCTTGGCGTCCCGCTTGTTGATGCCTGGAACGGAACAGGAACGGGAAACCCAAGCCACCCGTCAGAGATTAAACGCTTTTTTCCCCTTATTTTTATATTCAGCAAACTTACGTCTGCGGGTGAGCCGGCGGGTCAGGCGGTACGTGTCCTTCCCGTTGCACAGGCGGTAGATAAAAGGTCCCAGCTGACGCATGTTGTGCACTTTGCCACTCACCACCATCTCTTCGTGGATGATGTAAGTCTGAGGCAGGTATGTTCCCTTCTTTACAGCAGCAAAACAAGCACAATGACATGATTTTGTCAGCAGGATCATATTTCAGCCAGGTGAACGTTTCTAGTCAACGAAACATAACTTCAGCTACTTTTGCTACAAATGCAGCTACGTTACCTTAACGTTGATGAGAAGCTCCCAAAAGTTGCGTGGAGGCATCACAATGGTGGTATTGAGCTCAATGACGTAGCACTTGTCCAGAGCAATGTCATGGTAGGCGGTCAGTCCCTGGAAATAAAAAAGAAAATAAATTGCAGTTCCACATCTACTGAAGGTTGTTTTTTTGCTTGTTTGTTTCAGCTACGTGAACTGGAGATACCAAATATCTAATAGAGATGGGTACAGTGCACATATTTAAATATTTTATGCAGCAGTTGTTTAAAAACATGGCAGCACTGTGGCTCAGTTGATACAGCTGATGCCTCTCAACAAGAAGGTTGTCGGATCGAATCCTGGCCGGGATCTTTCTGGGTCGAGTTTGCATGTTCTCTCTGTGCATGTGTGGCTTTTCTCCAGGTAGTCTCGCTTCCTCCCACAGACCAAAAACATGACTGTTAGGTTAACTGGTAACTGAATTGTTGCTAGGTGTGAGTGAGAGTGAATGGTTGTCTCTATGATTGACTTGCGACCTGTCCAGAGTGTACCCTGCCCCTCACACAGTGACTGCTAGATATGGGCACTAGTGACCCTGAAAGGAAGAAGCAGGTAAAGATGATGGATGGATAGTAATAATGGAAAGGATGAAGTGAAAACTTCAACCACATGTGAGCTTCACCTTTATTGCTAAAAAGTGTGCACTCATTGATCTGTGGTAAACTTAAGCTTAATGTATCTGATGCAAGATATTCAAGTGGGGAGGAGGTTAGACCAGGGTTGGGCAATCCTGGTCCTTGAGGACTGTAGCCCTGCATGTTTTTACCTGTTCCTCTGCTCTAACACACCTGATTTGAATGAATGGTTGATTATCAGGCTTCTGCAGAACTTGGAAGAAGTCATTCAGTGACTGAATCAGGTGAGTTGTAGCAGGGAAACAAGTAAAACATGCTGGGCTGCAGCCCTCAAGGACCAGGATTGCCCATCCCTGAGTTAGACTGTAATTAATAATAGAGGTAAATGGGTTGAAACCAGTATGGATGGTGATTATATCAAATTACATCTGCCTTCGACAGGTGTATAATAATATTATTATTATTATTATTATTATTATTATTATTATTATTATTATTATTATTATTATTATTATAATAATAACAACAACTTGAGGGACAAAATGAATGGGTTTTCTTTCTTCACATGGCCAATCTATATTCTCTGTACAACTGTGGAAGCAGGCTGTTGGTAGCCAAACAAGACAGTATATGATTTGTGATCCTTTTGGTTTTAAAACAAGAAGTTACTCAAAACACTTGACAAAAACATACGAGACCTGTGCAAACTGCTCTGGGCTGATTCTAACAGGCAACTTTGTCATGAGGAGTACAGCATGCAATGCCTCTTTTGTCACAGCACACAAAGACAGAAAGATTAAACCTGCAGGATCATATATTTTAGACAACTTATTTTCCTAAACAAGCCGCAGTGCGCTGAGGAGCTGCAGCTGAAGGGAGAGGAGGCAGAGAGGACAAAAGGTGCCGCCACACACAGTTATGTGCCAGTTCAATTAGAAACCTTATCTGGCCACGGCTTCATTGTTGAGGACAAAACCTTAATGCAGCAGCAAATAAGCACTGATGGAGAAAATGGATGTTTAAATCCATTAAGCCTCTCCATCAGTGTGCCTGAAATCATGGACCTGAGCCCTGCAGGAGGAAACAGTCACAAGCAGCTTTCACTGATAACGGTTATATAATTAAAACAAGTACGTTTGTTTAATTCATCAAGTCGTCCGTGTTTAACAACTCATAATAGATTGGGTAAGCCATCGAGGTGCGTCAATGTGCTGATTAACTCCACCTTTTGATCCTTGATGAAAGAATCTGTGCCACAGTATGGCTTCATTTCCTCTGGTCGTTATAAATATAGGGTTTTTTTAGATTTGGCTGTAGTTGGTTAATTGTCCTACAATCTAAATTAGGGTATTAAAAAAGTGTATACTTGCATTTAAGTTCTTTTTTTTGTTTTTGATTTTATGTCTTTGTTCTTAAAAATGATGCACCTTAAAGAGCACCTATTATGGTTCCTTGAACAATGAGGGCTGCACAAACCATGTTCATTAGATGTAATAATACACAAAATCATTTTCAGATAATGAGTTTTCACCTGGTCAGTTCTGCCTGTTCTGAGCTTCTTTCAGATGAGCCGTTTATGCAAATAAGCTACTGTTTTGTTTACTTTAGCTTCGCCCTCTCAACACAGCGTTGATGTTAGCCCAAAGGAGCTCAAAGTGGGGTCCATTTGATTTAGCCCACCAGCAGGTGCCATAATTACCAGGTTTGTAACCTGTTGTCTTATGCAGAACACAGTATTTCCACTTAGTCATTTCATCCATTGTTCAATGATTATATAAAGGGGCTGTAGTGTAGATAGTTTTCACTCATGGTGCTGACTTTAGCTTTGATATATTTAAATTAAACATGGAACATGAAATACAAGTAACAAGAGATATTTAGATTAGATACAACCACACAAATGCTTACATTACAAGGCCACAAAAACTCATTTTATCATTTTATGAAATGTCCCATGAGCCTTTGCAGCTTGAGAGTATGGCAGACTTTCTCCAAGTGCACAGACTAAAACAAAAGTGGGCCACCACACTGGCTGCTAGCTTCATCATTAAAAATAAAGGACTTTACTTAAAAATTATTTAAACTGAAGGTTTTTGAAACAGCTATTTTGCTGACACTAACAAAATATTTACATATTGTCAAAAAACTGTGAGTACTTTTTTTTTTTTGCGGGGGGGGGGGGGGGTTGACTGTTTCTGGAAGCAGTACAGACTCAAATTGAAACATAAAAACATGTAAAAAAAAAAGGTGAATTTTGCATAATAGTTACCCTTTAAAGAGCCATTAGGTAGAAGGCTACTCTTGAGCAACATGAGAATATTTTCCCCCCTTTAGCTTTTTCTTAGAACAAAAGATTTATCCCAAAACATTTCTTTACTGTCTTGTCATTTGTCAACTTTTATTATGACTAATCTTTACCAAAATTGTTTATATTTAAAATGATAAATGGCACAGGTCTTTGCTGATAGGAATAAAATGACAGCCCCTCACCAAAGAGGCTCAGATTACTACCATGGGTCTAATGTTGGGACCAACTGCACACAAACCAAGGGATTACTGAATATTCACACTTTGATCCACAATGTACATTAATTTAGAGGTCAAAACTCTGCAAAGGGAAAGATTAACTTTGATAAAAACAAAAAGTAGAAAATATCCCAATATTGTTAAAAAATTACCACCGATAAGACTCTAGATATAATACCAATTGCCTAACCATTGAGCCAAGCACATGATGGCACTAATTTTATGTAGCTTTGGTATATATTCTTTAACTCTATGCTGTAAAAAATACAATTATTAGAATAGTGCTTGGTATTACGTCTGATGGGTGTTGTGTTTAATCAGGACATCTTCAGTTCTCACCAAGTCTTTTCAGAACGATATATCACCAAGAAGAGTATGCCTACTGATGTGTCGACATTTTATCTAGTGCACCATCAGGTTAAAATGTATTTGTTTCTCTTTTTTTTTTTTTTTTTTTTTTTAAATCAGACCTAAAATATCTGGAATGCTAAAGTTTCTGGCACTAGACCAATTATAAATATAAAAAAATATATATATAAAAAGGTCATTTGGTCTAAAACTGAACATGATGATAGAAGATCAAGACAAAACTGGGCAAATGGACATTAAAATATAAAAGCACAAAAAGTAAGGAAATCTGTGTTTGGTAGATTATTTCTTTGTTGTAACAATGCTTCTTGGAAATACATCTTATACCAGGGATAATCAATTCCAGTCCTCGAGGTCTGCAGCCCTGCATGTTTTACTTGTTTCTCTGCTCCAACACACCTGATGTGAATGATTGGATGATTATCAGGCTTCTGCAGAACTTGGTGGTAATTCACTGACTGAATCAGGTGTGTTAGAGAAGGGAAAAAAGTAAAACATGCAGGGCTGCGGACCTGGAGGACCGGAATTGATGATCCCTGTCTTATACTGTTGGGAATTTCCCTTTTATATGGCGCCACATTTGTAAGGAACATGCATTTGTGGGATGAGCAGCAGAGCTGAGTATGTGGGTTGTCACATGAAAACATTATCAACTCTTCTCTGCCAAACAGCTTATTTTGCTGTTGTTATTGATGCTTGTTTTGATCTTTTGGTGCCTCCAGGTCCTGCCAATCAGACGCATGATAAAATATTTATTACCAAGAAGCATTGTTACAACAAAAAATAAATCTACCAAACACAAAATTTCTTACTTTTATATATAAAATCCCTTTAAACAATTAAACACAGCTTCTTTGTCAAACTGTATATTGTGCATCTTTGTCCGAACCTTATGGAAATCATGGATGATATCAGCGGGGTCGCTGCCTCTGAAGTGGGGGACAGGGACACTGATCTTCTCGTAGTTGTCAGCGAGGTAGATGCCAACGTTCTCCTCCAGCTCCTGGTGGCCACGGAGCGAGGCGTATGCAGAGTCGTCATATCGAACCCTGCAGTGAAACAGGTTCTCCTCTGGGATCTGCACACACACAAACGTCTATCCTTATTAGGACTGCTAAATAACTTCCATTCATTTCCAGTCATTCCTGTATCCTAAACCCCCACCCACCCCAGTACATACCTGACCCTAAAACTAGCCTTCATTCAATTTGCACCTTAGTCCTAATTCTAATGGGCTCGACACACAGGGAGCAACAAATGATAGTGATTAATGTCATTGCGATGCTAATGACATTGAAAAACAAACGCACATCAAGATACAATTTCATGAGGAAAAACTTACCGGATAACTTCACCCTGAAAGTGTTAGCTATCTACAGTGTGTAGCATACTCTTCACTCATTGGTCAGTCAATGAAACCCCCTCTGATTGGTTGTACGCCAAGCGATGGCAACAAAAGTTGAACATTTTTCAACTTTCATATGTGGCGTTGCAAGCTTGCGTGTGCACGTCGACGTGTACAAGCGCAAAATTTCACATGCACTATTTTCGCCGGTCGCTTGGCTGGAGAAGGGGGAGAGATTGTCGCCTCAACGTACAAGCTCCATAGGACATGAATGGAGATGGAGCAATGTCGCCTCCCGTGTGTCGAGCCCTTAACCCTCAACCCAAAAATGGAGTTCAACTTTATTAGGACCGGTCTTTGGTTCCCATAAGGACCACTGGTCTTTACCAGGTAGGTGTGTATACCAGAAACAAACCTAAAAAAGGTAATAATACAAGTACACACCCTCATATTTAGATCAACAAATCAGACAACAAATCCCCACCAGAAATATCTGAACTAAGGTATGAAGCCAAAAAGCCAATGAGATCTCACATGAGGTATGAAGTAGTAGCGGTAGACGTAGATGGAGGCCAGAACCAGACCAGCCATAAAGACCACCAGTCCAAATGTCAGGCAGCAGAGCCCATTAAGGGGCGACTTCTTGGGGCGCAGCGGCAGAACCAGCTCATCTTCATCCTGGAAAATACACAAAAATGTATACACATTAAATAAATGTGGGCGAATCATTGATCCTGCCTGTTCATCTTTACCACGACGAGCCACTGATAGAAATCTGAATGAACTTGAAGCTCAAACAGAAACTCAATCAGCCAGACTCACGGATGTCGGCGAGCCCGCTAACTGAAAAACCTGACTGGGGATGGCGAGGAACCTGCCAACACGCCTCCAGTCTCGCGGCACCATCTGCCGGCGCCACGCGGCCCGACCTGCGTGGGCCCAAGTGGCACTACACGCAGATAGTAGCTGCTCAGCGTGGGCCTCCATCTGCACGCGACGAGGATGATACAGAGAAGCGAAGTGAGGAAAGAAGACATATTTCTGACAAAGGTAAGCCTGGCTGCAAGTAAAAAGGCAATAACAAAGAGTTGGTTGAAACTGGACCCACCTAAACAAGAAGACTGGATCAGGATTGTGGAGGAAATTTCAATAATGGAAAAAATGACAAATAATCTAAGATTGAAAGGAGGCAGTACATGATTAACAGTGGGGAAAATTGACACCATTTTAAAGTGGAACACAACTCACTCAGCTTATTGACTACTGAATGTTTGATTGTAAATTATTATTAACTTAAATCACCAGACTGTTTAATGTTCTGTTTGTTTAATTTAGCAAAAATCTCTGCGTGTTCTCCTGAGTGACTGAGCCAGGTAAAGTCGTCCGAACACTTTCAAAGAGGATGCTATTCTTAGCTGGAGGAGTGACGGCAGAAATAACAATCGTTCTGCTTTTTGAGGCAACTTCAAACACGAGTGATGACAGTTCTGTGTTTCAAAACTAAAAAAAAGGCTTAGAAAGCAGAGGCTGAGTTTGACACATCCTACGTGCTTCCATTGGAGCTGAGGTTTGACCTTCATGGAAACGTTTGGGAGACGGCGGGTGCAGAAGGACGAGGACACAACGGTGGATACGTGAGGACACTTCTGTGTCCTCTCGTCCCACTGAGACGGAGAGATGCTCTTTCACACCAGCTGACGGCGTGACACACAGGCAGGTCCACTCTCGTTTCCACACAAACGCATCCTTTAACCATTTATCCTCTCCCTCTCTCTCTCTCCACAATCCGAGCCTCGCTGGTCATCTTCAGGGCTCAGCTTTGCATCAGTGATAAAGTGTGTGTGTGTGTGTGTGTGTGTGTGCTGCCACAGCAAAGTTCAGGACCCTCCCCTGCTCAGCTCTGCCTGCAGGAGCTGGGACAAATAATCCTGCATGCACTGCAAGCTCCAGCATCCCATCTGCCATTTTGTCAGCCAGAGCAAAAGCTTGTTTTGGATTTTCTCCCCTTTTAAAGCTGATTAATCTAAAACAGCACAGACATGCAAAAAACATGTAAACATTATGCAGTCAGGCTATACTAATATTGTTATATGTAAATCAAGAGGTAAAAACAAATGCTTTTTTTTTGGTTTGTTTTAGTAATCCACTGCGCAGCCCTGAACAAGGAGGATGCATGCACGTTTTGATAATTGCACTAAGCTGAAGTGGCGCAAACAGCGCAGATTTGGTTTCCCATGGGGGGAAATGGCGATAGATCCTGTTTAAATAAATAAATAAATAAATGAATCCTATGACACTGCAGGTGCAGGGTTCTTACATTAAAAAAAACATGGCTGACAAGATTCTGCACATAATGAATATACTAATAAAATAAATAAATTCAATGCTCATTAAAAAAAAAGAAAGAAGTGCAGATCAATGATCTCACCACCGGATGAGGGATGAGGATCTCCGTCTTGTCTCCATCGCTCTCCTTCTCCACCTTCTGCCCTGCGACAGGCTGGAAGCTGATCTTCACCATGGCTCGGTGCCGCTGCAGGTGTCCTCCTCACCCTCCTGGACGATGAACGAGCCCTGGGGACCTGGACCTGAGTGGAACAGACACAAACACTGTCCTTGTCCTCTCTGAGCTCCTCTCTTGTCTCCGCCGCTCCGCTCGCCTGTTTTTGTCTCTGTCCACCGGAAGCGCGCCACGTTTCTCTTTTTTTATCCCCTCAGTGGATTTAAGATCCTTAAAGGAGCAGGATTTATAATAATGACAACACTAGCGCATTAAACACACATTCATGATTGATTTAATGTAACTATCATATATTTTACAGACAGCTTCATCACTGGTTTGTTTCACTATTAAAAAGAATGTCCAACCTAAGGTCTGTGGGCCAAATATGGCCCTCATTAACATTTTATCTGGTCCAAAAATGGTTTCTTTTTTGTCTCTGTAATTAAGGCAGTCATCTCATGATGACGGGCCAACTTTCAGGCCAAGAACAGTTTTGGTTTTTGGCACCCCTGTAATGGAGTTTAAGCCAATTTCTTTGGGGGCCACAGTTACTGCAGGCCAACAGCTCAGGGGCCGAACATCAAAAAATAAAGTCATAATGAAATTAAACCATGAGTATTACAAAGATCTCTTACCTTTGAAATAGCTTATTTTGCTGCATTTAATCATGAATAACATACACAACCCCATAAAAGTAGTGATAGTAAAACAATATCAAAAACAAAAAGAACACTATGCCTCCTATTTAACACAACTATTATTTATCATCTCTGACTTGCCAAATTTTTAAACCAATTTTATTTTCACTTTCATCGTTTTATCTTCAACTGCTTGTAATTTTAACTGTCTTAAGTGTCCAAAAGGTTTTTACTACTAGATTCTGATGTTTTTTTATAGATACCAAACATGTCTATGTTTTTGGCCCTGTGTAACTGAGTTTGCTATAAGGGTTATAAAATACTGTACAAACATTTCAAACCACCTCTATTATAAGTGATTTTCTTGTTTACCTTCCTGTTATAAATAAATAAAAAAATAAAACAGTTTGACACATAAAAAGAATATTTTAACACCAATAATATGATTCCCAAAACATATTGGTTGGAAACTTACCAAAGCAGTTAGCAGCAGATAATATTTTATTGATATATTTCTAAGGCCTATACAATAAAAAGTTTTTTTAGCCCAAAATCCTAGCTTTCGGATATCTGTGCACCAAAAAAAAAGAAACAACTTATTTTTAATGTGAACTCCTGTATCTCATCAGAAAGTCTGATTCAACTGTGATTAACACCTCATGCTCTATGATCTTAGTTTTTCTTCTGGCTTTAGGATTTGTTTTTTTAAAAGACCAGTGCCCTGTTGGAAAGAGGGCTTTTTCTTCCATGTCCTATCATTGTGCAAGGATCTTCTTCAAGATATCACACAGGCAGTGGTGGATCTAGGATTTTTCTGAGTAAGGGGCTATATTATATTTCTGAGTAAGGGCACTATATTTATGGGTGTGGGGGGGGGGGCAGTATTTATTCAACCTTCTTTCACACAAATCCCCAGTTTTGTTCAAAAAGCTTGCACAATAAATTCTCCTTACCAGTTTTACATACATTTTTACTAGATAAAATACTTTCAAACAGAACATTTGAGAAAATCTAGTCATCATTTGTCAGTTGAAAGACTTTCTGCAGTATTTTTCGGATTTTCTCAAGAACAGAAGAAGACTTCTGTCAGATTGATTCATGCTGGACTTTCCTATTTGACTCTTTAGCGCCTCTAGGGTTTGGACATAGAACTGCATCTACCATAATCCCTAAGGTAAAGGACAGAGGAGTGACAGCATGGGGCACTTCAGTGGGCCAATCAGATTTCAGCTGGGGCCTGTGGCCCCGCCTCTAGAACTGACCCTGCTGCAGGTATGTTCTGAGCAGGTGCTAAGCTAAAGACCAACATGTTCACGCTGTCATATGTGTCTTTATCTTTACATTTATAGTTTTACTGCTTAAGTGTTTTCTGTTCTTAATTTTTTTAAATTTAAAATTTTTTTTTGGTTTTATCTCTTTGTTATTGTTCAGCACTTTGTTTGAAAGCACTATATAAATATAATTATTATAATTATTATTATTAACAGGCGTGCAGGCCTTTCTTCTTCCTCTCTTGTTCATCAATCACCTTTAATCTTAAGTGTATTCACACTCAGCACCTACAATAATTTGGGTCAAACACAATTGTTTTAAAATGCTGATGATCTCCACAAATAAAATAAAAATGACTGGCAACTACCAGATGTGTGTGTGGTGGTGGTAGTAAGGGGTCCATATAACATTTTATTATTCATTTTATTTACTTCCCTAATTGTTGAAGGTAGTGAGAAAACTCACTTGAAAAAGTATGTTTTTATTTGTATGTATAGAAGCTCATTTCTGTCTTTAAAACAAGGAATGTTTAACGTTCAACTTAATTTTTGACAATTTATTGCTTTTTTAGTGGCAGAAACAAGCTTCCACACACTGCCTCGATGATATCAGAACAGTGATTATTCATTTTCTATAGCTGCGTCTCCATGCAGGGTGTCTTTTTCCTGCAGTCCTGTGAGGGGACAGGTAGTCCATCACAGGGACACAGAGACAGATGAGACGAGACAGACGGTTCACACTAACCCTAACACCTCAGAACAATTTACAGATACCAAACAACCTAACATGCAGGTTTGCCAGCAGAAATAAAACTGAACCAAAACTCAGGTTTTTAACTCCCAGATGAAACGGAAACACACGTTGAGTTATTTTCAACGTTCTTTGATTTAAATAAATCATTCAATTTAATTAGCAGGCTGTTCGGACCCCCAAAGAAACTGACAACAGTTGATTTAGTCTCAAATGTTTTTATTATTTGAATAGTTGGGCCCAGGCCTTTGACACATCTGAAAGCACCCACAGACTCTCTGCTGAAACTGGAGTTAAAAGTCAGCATACAGCCACAGCCAAGACTTCTAAATGCTTGTGTTCACCGTCTTTTTTTTAATGCTTAGAGAGTAAACAGAAACAATTCCAGTACAATATTTTTAGTATAGCATCATGCACAGTCAATGGGGCAACATGCCTGATGAATGTGGATAGAGGAACATGTGTTTCTGCACTCAAGATGGTTTTAAGTTTGTTTGATTAGTTATAGAAACACATCACTCTGCAGTAAGAATGAAGAAAATCTCTTCTGTCAGTTTTTGTCAGAGATCTAACACACCCGAAGCTCTCTGCTACCCACAATGCTTTACACTCACCATTGTACTGGAATTACAAACCCTCTGAAGGCTCAAATGCAACGAAAAAAGTTCACGGTTAAGATAAACGGTTTCCCAATTTCTTGAAATCAAAATCAGGTCCCACCTAAAGCGCACAAACTGTGGGGCTACATGGCACTCTGAAGTGGTAAGGATGACATGAGGGGGGGGTTTCTCACCACAAGTCAGGTGAAATGGATCACCCAGCACTGTTCAAAGTGCAAAACACACAGGCGTTAATGTTTGAGTTAATGCTCCACCACGCCCATCTCACTGCTCTCCTGCCTTTTCAGCAAACTTCTGATGTAGGATGTGTTAGGAGGAGGGGTTTAACAAACCCAGAGCTATTATTACAATGACATTCCTCTGCTGTACAAATTGTTAATGTTCCTACAGGTTAGCTAAATGTGAGCCGGTGCTTCAAGTTATGTACAAACAAACCCACCAGCAATCACTTCAGCAGTAAATGAAATGCAAAATAAAACAAAAAAACGTCACTTTTATGGTTTTCGAATGAAACTTGATTACGATTAACCAAAAACATTTTGTTTAAGGTAATATATATAATATATATTCATGTTAAAGTTAAACAAAAATCTACAAAGCAAAAAAAAAAAGGCTTATGTACATGTTCACCCTGCCCCAGATAAAAATAATAATAAAAATGAACAAATCCTGGGCTGTAATTAATTGGTACCCTCCAACCCTCCCCCCTGTTATATGTGCTGTAAGTGCCTCATGAGGTCAACGCTTCGGTGTGATGGCAGCCCACAGCTTTTCTCTGTAAAACGATTTGGAGCCTACATGTGAACTCTGGCGGCTGCTGTGACACGCCAGAAGTTGTGGAGTCGGTGACCTTAAAAGGTGGGAGCCAGACTTGCCGTGAGCGCGCCTACGCTGCGTACAGCCATGGATCTGTCACGTTTCACAGCATGCAACAGTCAGAGTGGCGTTCATCGTGCCCGTACCATCTCAAACACATCCTAAGTGATTTTCCTGCAGCTTGAGCACGGATCAATGTTAGATGGAGAGCTCAGGTGCCTGCTTTAATTCATTGCGTGGACATTTTCTTTTACAGTGTTTGATGGACTGTTGAGTTAAAATAAAGTCTTGATGTGCACAAAAGCAGCATTTTAAAATAAAAACTAAAACAAAACAAAAACATCTGAGGGGCAGATGAGCTGGCCACATCCTGGTGAGTTGATGAGAGCGTTTTTTTGTTGTTTCTCAGTTTTTTGTTCAGAAGAAAGCAGAACTGCTGCTGCTGATGGGTCCGTTAGGTACACATTGTCTGGATGTGGTCCAGACCCGGTACTGATGGCTCTGTCCTGCACACGGGCCCTCTCTCAGGCTTCTTGAGGCGCAGGCCTCTTTAGGTCCCTGATCTGTTTGATTAGGTAAGTCTTTTCGTCGTTGAACTGTTCGTCCTCTGTTCTGTCGTTCTGGAACTTGCTGAGAAACTCGATGAGTTTGGTCTGGTTCTTCAGCAGGATGTCCAGGATCGGCTGCGTCTTGTTGGGGTTGGCCACAAACACCTGGCAGAGGTAAAGGAGGGGGGGAAGATAAGTTTATATCATTGATCAATGTTAACTGTGTCTTTATTGTCCTGAACTGTTAATAGGAAGTCATACCACCATGAACACGCCACGACTCATCTGACCTCAGAAGCTAAGCAGGGTTGGGCCTAGTTAGTACTTGGAATAGAGATTAATTGTTTACAAGAATACCGTTTAGATTACCTATCAGTATAAACCACACCTTTCATTCAGATTACAAATTCATTCCGATCGAGCTGAATCAGATCAGAATAATCTGATTGTTTACACATGATGCATTTTTATTCTAATTGGCTGTTGATTCTGACTACTTATGCCTACATAGCTACTGTTTAAGCCTGGTACAAACTACTGGGAGCAATTCTAATAAAACTTGTGAAGTGTAATCACTGGATTTACATCTACAGCTGATTAACCTTTGAGTCAGCTCAATCCAAGATGGCCACCACAGCTTCACAAAAGTGGCTACAACTGTCAATTTGACAGATATTCAACTAAAATGTGGTGTCAGAGTAGGAGACTGATCTTTATTCTGAGCACAAAAAAGTCTTGTGTAATTAACTACTTAAAGTCTGCTCTGTTAGTAAAATATCTTGTGAACCACTAGATGGATTTTATTAAAACTTTCAGGAAATAATTCGTAGATGTACCTCTGTAACTGACTAACGCTTGGAGCTCAACCTAATTCAAGATGGCCACCACAATTAACTCACCTTAAAAAAAAAAACCCGGAAAAATAGCTATAACTTAGTCAATTTTACATGAGTTGAGCTAACGCTTTGCGTGGTAGTAGTTTAGGGTTGGGCATAATCGTATCGTGTGCAATTAATCGTCAGGAAAACACTAATCGATTACTTTTTTGCATTAATCG
>JARVGW010000624.1:6044074-6055540 GCA_031762495.1 Anablepsoides rubrolineatus | reverse complement strand
CAGCTGATCATCCCACGGAGTACCTTCATTCTTGGACCACGTATTTCTGTCTTCGTTAAATAAACATTTCCACGACAAGTTTTATAACCAAATAATTTTTGACATGCACAAATGTTTTGCAAAAATAGCTTTTTCATTCATAAACTAATTTACTATTAGTTAACAAAATTGTAAGAATTGAATGAAAAATAGTTTTCATGCACAAAACTTTAATTAAATAAAAAGTTTTAAATGCAGTTTTAAAAGTTTTGATCACAGCTGTGTGAGTTTGATTGAAATGTATTTATTTATATTGACTAATGAACAAAAATCTCTCCATTCTACATCTAAAGCATTCACATTGATCTTAACATTTAAAAAACATTTTGTCAAGTTTTCAGAATAATTACATTTGAACATAAAGGTTTTATTAGCTTTGTTGTTTCTCAACCTTTCATCACTCTGCAGAGTGTGTGACATTTTTTTATTTTATCATATCCAACCTTGCTTTAAACATGCTTTTCCTGCATCAGCAAATATTGCAAACACTGCAGCTTCTTCTGCCTCCCTCTGCTGGACAGAAGAAACAGGAACAGACTTGCTCCATTAATGAACATGATTATTTAGTACAAAATTGAATAATCTGTGAATAACTCTAAATTTTGGACTACAATTTGAACAAAGTTCTGTCAATCAACACTGCAGCCCGCAGGTGTTTAATATTCACTTATTGGATGAGCATCTCATCGCATGGTGGAAAAATAAGTTTCTGAGTTGAAGATGAAATGAAAAGGCGGTCGTGTTGCTATCGTTTTGCAGTAGTATCGTAATTCTTTTGTTAGTTTTAACATTTGTTTGAGACCATATGGTATAAATCCATACATTCTGCAAACAGATGCAAAAAGACATCTCTTATTTTAACAATGTTGAGCAGCTCTCATGATGCTTCAAAGTGCCAGCAGATCGACCATCATCAACTTTTTGAAAGATGAAGACCATCAAACCTAAATTCTAAAGAAATCTACCTACTTCCCTTTCACTGAATTTATACATTATTATTCAAACATAATTGCAGCATCGGCTGGAACAAAAACATCTTATCAAATAAGAAAAAAAATGCTTCAAAATGAAAACACGTAATGCACAGATTAAAAATCCTTAGTTATATTATTAAAAAGTAGAGTTTAATAACAAAGTCTCACTAAGCTGTACAACATTTACATGTGACTAATATTGTTTTTAATGCAACATAAGTCAAATGAATGTTTTAAACACTGCGTTAAAAAAGACAGTAGGAATATGAGTTAAATATTGGTTTAATTTTAAACAAACTACACATAAACTTGTTTGTTTTGTGGGATTTACAGACATCTCATTAAAGCGAAGAAAAAATATATACTTCTTTCTTTAAAATGTGTTTAAATTATCCTGCTTTTTACATGCAACCTTAACTTTTTGCATCTTTAAATATTTACTTATTGTTGAGATTACAGCTTTAATTATCTCTACTGTACCTGACTGTACACCCATTCATTTAATATACATTTTTAATGCACTACAGAGCTTATTTGTGTAATATTGTTCAAATAATAGTAAGAATGACAACAGAAACAATAGTAAATTATTGTTTTAAATGTTTAAATCATTTTTCATCAATATCAGTGGTTGCAAACGACGTGTTGACCTCCGTGGCGGCCGTAGCAAGAGAGGCCGAGGTGCCCATGGAGCCGTCCCGGGGTTTGGGGCGGGGCTTCATCAGCTCCTCTTTGTTGCGATCCGGTTTGACCAGAATAACGTAGCACTTGGGGAGGAAGATGCAGGCGAGCAGGCCGAAGCTGGAAGCCAGAATGGCAAAAATCTGCACGGCGACCATGAACTTTCCACGCGTGCTGAGGTAGGCCGGGACGAAAGAGATCCACACGATGAAGAAGACCAGCATGCCGAAGGTCATCCCTTTCGCCTCGCTGGAGGACAAAGTGGAACACATTCAAAGAGGAAAATGTTTTCATGGGAAGGAGAAAAGATGAGGCTGAACTTTTTGTTAATTTACCTGAAGTTGTCTTCAAGTTTGCGTGCGATGAAGGCAAAGATGAAGGCGAGCAGAGCAAGAAAGATGTCATACCCAAAGATGCCGCAGATGAAGATTATAGAGCCTTCATCACACTCCAGAATAATCTTGACATTCTGGGCGGCGGTGTTCTTAACAGGGTGTGGAGGGAGGAGGATGAGCCACACTGTGCACGCTACGGCCTGAAGAAAAAAAAACATCCAGTTAGAAACAGACAGATTTATCAAGTGGTCACTGAGCTGTTTCCTCTTTTAATATTTCGTATTTACCTGGATTAATGTGGCCACAGCAGCGATTGCCCTCTGATGGCCACAGGTGAGAACATCCACCTCAGGTTTATCCGCAGCACTGGCCTCGTAGTTACTGGAGCTGGTTACGATCACATCAGGACTGCCGCTGTTCGCAGCCGCTTCGGCTGCAGCTTTAGCAGCTTTAGCAGCTGCCTTGGCTCTGTTTCTGGCTCTTTTCAAGGCTTGAGCTCTGAGCATCAACACTGCTGCCTTACCTAAAGCAGAGGGAAAAGGTTATCGTTGCTCTGATCCTTCAGCTTGGCTTGCTGCTGATACATTGACTAACCCATGATGGAGGAGAGGCAGAGAGCGAAGCCGAGAGCTAAAGCGACTTGGCTGGTCATGCAGCTCCAGTGCTTCGGCTCTCCGAGGAAGACGATGGAGCAGAGGAAGGTCACAACCAGAGAGAGCAGCAGAGTGAAGCTCAGCAGGACGTCATTGGCTTTGACCAGAGGCGTGCCGATGTGCATAACAAAGACAACCTGGAAAAGTAAAAGAAACCATCTGACACTTCAGCTCCCTAAAAGAGGAGTCATTTGTTGTTGTTGCACATTTCTCACCCCAACAGCAATGGCTACTAAAGCTCCAAAGGCAGAGATGACAATCAGAGTGATTCCCAGTGGTTCTCCAAAAGCCAGGAACTCAATGATCTTTGGCACGCAGGCATCATGAGCGCTGTTTGACCAGTCATCTCCAGTGCAAAGGATACATTCACGGGCATCTGTCAAAAACAGAGAGGGGAACTTTAAAAAGGCAGGGATAGGGGGGCGGTGTCCCTCTTGTCTCGTGAACATTCTCAGGTTTAATGACACTGGAGACACTATCTACCATGCATTTTCATATATTTGCAAATGGTTTTTTTAGTGTTCTTGTGTTTGCACTGTTTAAAATTGATGATTGATGATTTTAGAGACAAAAAGTCTACAGAAAATGTTTTACTTAAAAATATGACAAGCTTTAAGATTTGTACGATTTAAAAATAAATCAATAAAGATGAAAAAGTAAGAATCCTAGCATCACCTGCGCCTTTCATGCCATAGTTTTAGACCAAGATGTTGAGAAATTATGACATGAAATGCTCAGAATGTGTTCAGGACAAGCCTCAATTCCTACCACATAATACTACAAAAATGACAACAGTATATTTTCTATTTATATTTCTATAAGCTTTTGTTTTCAGAGTTTGGATTCAAATAGTGAAAATTTAAAGAACAAATATTAAATATGTCAAAAGATCATTTATTCAGCACAAACTAAAAAAAAATTGACATCTTAAGGAAACGGGAAACTTTTATACTGACTGGTTGTGTTGCTGATTTCTCCATCAGCACATGGGATGCAGTCAAAACAGCAGACTGGCTCCCCCTGCCGGATCCCCTTCCTGGTGCCAGGCTGACAGTTCTCACTGCACACCGACCGAGGAGGCTTAGAAACACAGATCAAACAAGAGTCATGATATAAAATATGTTTAACTGTGTGATCAGTTTGCAGCTTACCTCCAAATTATCATTGTTCCAAATAATGGAGGCATTCCTTATGTGCAGTTTGTCCTCTGCAGCTGCAGAGCCATTGTAGTGCCCCACAGTGACATAGGATATCGCCCCATTACTGTTGACCTGCCAGTTAATGATGTCATAGAAGCCCTCTATGTCTCCGTCTGTGAAGTAGATCTTCTCCTCTGTGTTCGGCATTTTGTAATTCACATTCTTCACATAGTACATCAACTGGGAAAAACAGACGTACGGTGACTCAGCAGTTCCACAAACATGTGAAGAGATTTGTAAAATGTGTGCGTGCCTACCTGCCATGGCTCAAAATTACTGATGTTAGCACAGCTGTTCCCAACAAAGGGACCTTTACCTGGCACACAGTGCTCCAGGTTGTGCAGGGCGTAGGCCACAGCGTACACTGCTTTGTAAACACTGAGAAAACACGTCAACTTTATACCAGTTTGCAAACTGTATATATTGCATAAAACACAATAAAGGTAAAATAACAGCTGCTGAAGCTACTGTAACAAAGATGAAGGGGCTACATAGTGGATTTCCTGAATGTTTGACTGAGTTGTAGCGACTGACCTGTAAGTGATTCGTAGCTGCGAGACGTCAGAGTACGTGTTATTGAGCTGTGCCACAGACTCTTTGCCAGTACACAGACCATCTGGTATCCCCCTCGCCGCTCTGGACGGTGTGCCATTCACCGCTCTGGCCATCCTCAGAGCTTTGTTATAGTCCAGTGTGCAGTTAAACAACTGCAAGACGAAATTAAGATCACACATTTTGCACCTCTGTGTATGTAGTCCTCTGAATGCAACATTTGCAATTTAAGTTGGAGCAACTGCACTTTAGTTTAATGTAGATTATTTTATGCAGATGATTTACTCCAAACTAATAATATCAGGTGTTTTAAACGCACCGTCCCCCAGAACTCTTCGGTGAGTGCATCAGCATAGGGATCCAAGTCCAGCAAGTGGCGCTGCAGACCAGGGATGTCAGCCTTCTTCACCCCAAAACCCAGTGTACCAGACAGGATTGAGTTCACCTGGATAAAAAAAAAGTCATTACCTCATCAGCATAAAGGGACAGTTCTGATCACTGACAACATAAAAATTGATTATATGTCTTTCTTTCCTTTCTAGTTCCCAATTAAATCCATGAGAACCCGTTTTATCGGAGTACCATGTTGTACTGTGGATTTGCTACGTGGAGCTTTAAGCCCTGCCTACTCTCTTACACACTATCTTGGTGCAAAATGAGCTTTTTTATAATCATGAAACAACTGATTACAGCTAAATGTCTTGAAACGTGTCTGTCAGATTAGCGAGCAGCTGATAGAGTACACACCCCTGGCTGGTTGATGAGCGCTGAGGTGACCCAGGCCTCGCTGGCAATCCAGGTGCGGTTGGTTACATTGTGTAAGAGCAGCTCAGTGATGAGAGGACTCAGGTCCACGTCTGACGAGAAGACAACGATGATCTTGGCTGTGGAATCAGTTATAGTTTTAACGATACTCTTGATGGTATCTGGGGAGCTCACCTACAGTTCACACATAGAAAAACGGGTATTAATTCATGACACTACACTGATCAAAGCAAACAAAGTATTTGTACAGAGTTCTTCTTACTTTGGGCAGGGTCACAGAGAAAGAGATGCAGACACCAGCTTCCTCCACCTGTGCCTTGAAGTCTTTGATGCCATATTTGCCATAATCGTCATTCGCAGCTATGGTTCCCACCCAGGTCCAGCCAAAGTGCAGCACCAGCTGAGCCATGGCTGTAGACTGGTGCACATCATTAGGAATGGTTCTTAGGAAGGTGGGGAACTGGAACTTATTATTCAGGGCAGAACATGTTGAACAATAGCTGACCTAAAGAAAGAAGATAGAACTGGTTATCTCTGTTTGTTTGTTTGTCCTTTCTGGCAGATATTTAGTCGCTGACCTGTGGGAAATGATAAAGCCCCAGGATCCTGGCTGTTGCAATGGACAGATCAGAACCTCCAGCACCCACTAAGGCAGCAAGAGGCGGCCCGTCTCCACAGCGGTAGTTGGGAACTGCTTCGTCCTGGCCCGTCAGGTAGGTCAGCGTTCCCTCCACGGCCTTGGAGATTGTGAAGCAGGAGTCGTAGATCACGTAGCCCAGGTCAGTTTGGGGCAGCAGGTCATTCCTCGTGTTGATTTCATTAATGGCAAACAGCATGGTCTGCGTCCAGCGGAAGGTGCGGAAATTAAATCTGGAGGATCGGGAGACAGTGATGAAGAAATGTTGCATTTCTACAGGTTTGTTTGTTTTCTGTGTAATTATCTGCTATTAAACAAGTTTATCACAAACCCATTAAACTGGAGCTTTAATTTGACAAAAAATCACATTGATTACATTTGTGTCTTGACAAAAAGATGAGGTAAAATATGTACTTATGGTTAATCAAACTATCTTTTCTGTCTTTTAATCGCACAGCTTTCTGTACTACATGCAGTAACTTGTTAATTAACCGGGGAGGGGGGCACCAGGGATGACCAATCAGATTACAGAGTTGCCAGATGCAGACCATCTGTCTCCACCCCTAAAGCCAGTAGGACCTGGGGTCTCATTTGAAAGGGATTGTGTAGAATCACTAAAAGTACTACTAAAAGTGAACGTACGGCAAAAATAGCGTATGCCCCCCAAAAATCTGATTTATAAAACCTGCGCTGTTCTGTGGCTGACAGTCCACCCCCCAGCTTCCCGTCTCCAAAATGAATGTATGCATGAATGGTGTGAGGGACCGCACATTTCCATGCCAAGTTTTATAAATCAGAACCTCTGCATGATAAGTGGCGTACACAGGTTTCTGGGCCCATTTTGTATGTAAGCAAGCTTTATAAATGCAACCCCTGGTTGCTGTGTTTTTGGAACCAGAGTCTGAGCACTAGGGATGTGTGGCTTTAAGCTCCACCTCCCTAAACACTATTATGGTGCCACTTGACCTTTCTTTAAATCATGAAAGAACTTATAAATGAATTTTTATAAGAAAAAAAAATCTTATTCTCATTAAACATTACTGCTTTTTGTATAGAAATTTAAATATAAAATATTTTTGTAACATACAGAAGAGAACGGCAAATGCCTTCTGTGTGATGACACAAAAACAGATAAATAAATCTGACAGACATTATAGGAAAACGAAATGTAGCTTTTAAAGTCTATTAATGTTGAAATGTAAACGAACGAAACAACTCTGCTGACTTAACTCATTTATTACAAATTATGCAGTAGACTTTTGGTAGTAATGTTAAGGGGTAATTACAATCATAGATGATACCCGTATACAAAAAATTCTAATGAAAAACTTTAAACAATCGCATATTTTGACAGATATTATGACTTTAACAACAAATGCTGTGTATGAACCGCTAGAGCTGAAATACTTGCACTAACCTCTTAACATCAGACTGATATTTGTGAGGTTTAGAAAAAAACTATTGTTATTATTTATTTTTTCTACTCTAAAACTGGCCTTGCAGAGTCTACACAGAAAAAGTGCATCCCTAAGCAAATTTTGTTAGTAATTGTTGGTATTAAAGTTAAAACTTCACACTTTTCATGATGAGAATGAGATCAGGATGAGAAGCAAAAAATCTTCAACAAAAAAAGATGTTCAGTCACTTAGTTTGAAAACTCTTAGAATCCACACTAACCTAAATATAAGAGTCCCAAAGAGTCCGAAGCAGAAAATGATTCCACTCACCCCACGCACCCAGAGGAGACCTGCGAACTGGAAGTGCTGCCATTACTGGAAGCAACACGCTTGTGGACAGGAAACATCCCCCCAATGACCACCTTCTTCTTCTCTACATTCTTGTAGCCGCTCAGGTTGAACTTGGCCTTCAGCTTACAGGTGGTCTCTCCCGAGAGAGATCGGTAAAGGCAGAAAAAGCACAACAGTCCAAGCAAAAAGCCTCTCATTTCTATACTTGGTGGAGGTTGAAAGGACCTGGGAGAGCGCTGTGTGTCTGCAGCAGACAGAGGAGCAGGCAGAGATGTGTGACAGGTGTCTCATGAGGCCTCAGGGGAGAGGAGCTGCAAAGGTAACAGATTTAACAAAACAGAAGCAAACAGGAGGAGGATGAGTTACAGTCTACGATTGATGGCACGATCTTTGTTTAAACAGTGTGATTTTAACAAGAAATAAAATGACATCCATCATATAAGATGTGGCTCAAAACACACAAACTTCTGCTCTGTTCCAAGAAACATTTGAGCAAACTATCATGTCTTCCTCTCCGTTCTTCTTGTAAATACACTTCATTACTTGAAGCTGGAGAAAAACTGCCGCAGGCCACAAGTTAATTGTCTGCTGCATGTGGTGACTTGTAGTCTTAATGCAATGTTAGAGTTCAGCAACAGTTCCAGTAGCACTGCCCGGTCCCCTGAGTGTGAAACCTGTCTGAGCTTGTATCCCAGTCTGAGGGGACTAGATCACACCTGAAGCCCCTGCACGCTCAGGTACCCCCTGCAGGCCTGTATTACACTGTTAATATCTGTCAACAATATGGAGATTTACTGAACTTGAGTGCCATTATTATAACATTAAGTTTGAAAACTGAAATTTGAGGTTCATATAAACAAGTAAAAAAGAATTAACAATGCTTCTTGGCAATAAATCTTATACAGAGCACCTGATTTGCAGCACCTGGGTACCAGAAACTCAAAACAAGTGTCAATAGCAACAGTTAAATAAGCTGTTTGGTTAAGATAAGCAGACTTTCACGTGTGCAACCCACATACTCAGCTCTATGCTCATCCCACAAATGCTTGTTCCTTACAAATGTGGCACCATTTAAAAGGGAAATTAACACTTTCCAACAGTGTAAGATTTATTGCTAAGAAGCATTGTTACAACAAAGAAATAATCTACTAAACTCACATTTCCTTATTTTTTGTGCAAAATTTACTTTGGTTTCTCACATGCTGTTAGCTCATCAAATAAATCAGATTTAATATTTTTCTCTAAACTGATGCCAAAGAGCCATCTACAACAAGTATATTTGCTTAAATCTAAATGTAATCCCAGTACTAAATCTCCCTAATACAGAGCTAGTCAGTTATTTATCCTTTCTAAAAGATATCTTGAATGCTAAAGAAATGCAAACAATAAAAGTTGCAACATTGAGATCTTTATTAAAGCTCAGTTTTGCGTTGTACAAATGTCGTCGTTGAAACTGCATGCAGTGGCTTGGTTTGAGGCACATTACTAAGGATAATGACCATTGCTAAATCAAATTAAAGGGAAAACAAGAGAGACAACCTTGCATAACTTAATCTTATTAAGATTTCAACTACATGTCCACTGTTAGCTGTTCTACAGAGAAATATGTCAAACAAAAACAGACAAAAAAAAGGCAAAATAGAAACTCAAACAGTAGTTAAGCTAGGATTTTTTTTTTAAACCTTGGGAGCATTTTTGCCTCTAAAAATTAAAGATGCAGCAACAGAGGGATGAGAGGCACAGAAAGAAAACAGAGGCATGAGAACCACCACATCCAAGCAAAAAGGGTCTAATACATGTTTTTAAAACTCAGTTAAACCTGAGCACTGTATTCACTGAGGTTTACGTAAAGTCTGAAGATTTGAAAAAAAAAACCTGATGCACTGAATGTTGTGAGAGGACACATGTTCATATTAAAAAGCAGCAATGCTTTTCAGAGACACAGTGAGATACACAGGAGGTGGCAACCTTCTCTGAACTGACCTCAGATACTACAGAGTGATACTGATCTGGTGAAATTCCCACTGGATGTTGGGTTTGTGTCGATGTAGCACAAAGGCTTTATGAGTGAAAGACTAAAAAGCCCCCCCACAACATAAGGGCAGCCAAAATCATGAAGTGACAACAGCAAGTGACACAACATGGTTAGAAACTCTACACTAATTTCGATATTAGAACTTTTGCCTTTATATTTTTCTTCATAAAAAAGCTCACATATTGCAGCATGAGGAGAACATCGTTATAAGCTCCTCTCTGGACACTCATTGTCCTGGTCTGGTCACACCCATAAACAAACAAACAAAAACAAAAAAAACACACAGAACAGGCACAAAGTTACTAACTGTACCAGCCTTTGTCGCGGCTGCACAGATGTCACAACTCTGAGGCCATCGCCAGATCATCATGTTATAAATCACTACAGCATTTTCTACTTTTGGCAAGGAAAATAAAAACTGATTGGTCACACAGGCTGTCGGTTCAGACAACCTCATTCATAGAAAGCAGAGAGAGAATTAACAAATAGAGGATATTCTCAGGCTGAAACAGGAAAACAAACAAAAACTCTGACAAGAAAGCAAATGCTAAAGATTTTCACACTTCCCTCTACGGTACTACTGCATTTTTTTAAATGACACTATTATTTGCTTGTCTTCATCTTTTTTTTTTTTTTTACTCTCTATATTTCATTTCGAGGCACAACATCACTTAAATCTCACAGCTTCTCACTGCTTGCCTTTTAATGGGTTAAACTCACAAAAAAAAGGAAGCAGCAATTTACATGACAGCAAGGAAATACATTGTTGTACATGAATCAAAAGTGACAATATCATATCAATAATCAACATGAATCGATCCCTATTGCCAGAAATATTAAGACCAGGTAGGAGTGGTGGTGAGGGGGTGGGGTGGGTGGAGCAGTGGCACTTCTGCGAGCACGCCCGTCACAGTACGGTCTGCCTTCCATGGGAATGTCGAAGATAAGAAAGGGAGGGGAGGTGGGAAACGGAGGGTGGGGGTGGGTTCAGGGAGGAAGGACAGAAAAAGGAGAGCCCTCTCATAACTGCTGAGAGTGTTTGTGTACTGTGTTTGAGAGTGTGTCCTATTGATATGTTGGGATTTATTCCCACTCTGTGGTGCCGGGTGGTTTGGAGGTCAGGTCATACATCACTCTGGAGATGCCAGGGATTTTCTTGATCTCGTTTACCATCTTTAGCACCACCTAGTGAAACAGACAACAAACACATCTTAATAAGTCTAAGATAAAAAGCTAAAGAAGCGATAATGTGCGCCTGCTTAAACAGAGATGAACTGGAATGGCTGATCACGACGCAGCCAATGCTAACAAAGAGTCAACACCATCTTGCTAAATGTCAACAGGGACTGACAGGGAGGCACACTAACATAAAAGTATGAGATATATATATATATATATATATATATATATATATATATGTGTTGCTGATGTAGTGAACAGGAAGAGAAGTCACAAACTCGCAGAGACGCAGGGATACACATACCAGGACAATGGAAAGAAGTTATCAGGAACGTGTTGCTACTATCCGAAAAGTTGTAATTAATCTGATAACAACTAGCATTGGTGATGTAACATACTATCTGGAGACAGAAAAAGAAACTCAATTCTCTTCACGTTACAGGAATATCTGAGAAAACGCCGACAGTGGGATGAGGGTCCTGCTGCAGCAGCAGGAACAGCTGATCAGCCATGTGAGGTACATTTTTGCTATGTCAGAACTTATTTGGCAAATGTGTTTCCATCTCTCCTTGTACGCATTAACTCTTTTCCAAAAACGAAAGTTACAGCTGTAACTACGGTTCTATGAATCCCGGATGACCGCCAGAGGCGGTGCTTCAAGCACTGAAT